>JAUZST010007486.1:0-14146 GCA_034779995.1 Parotocinclus haroldoi | reverse complement strand
ATTTAAATTAGTAGTAGAAAAAAATAATTTAAATTATAAAACAAAATTCATTATATAATGAGTCATCAGAGGTCCTTTACTTTATCTGCTAGGCTACCACAGTCCCACGTATTCAGTGTGGAAGTTCTTCACAAAGAGTGCTGTTTGCAATACTGCACATCCGAACGCAATATTTAAATATTCATTTACTACAGCATTTAAAATAGCATCTGCACACTGAATATGTAGAATCTGACAAGCCAGCAGCCTCCGTACCTTTCTTTAGCAATACTAAGGTTTTAAAAGAAAAGTTGAAGAAACGTGTCTGAATGCTGTCATTTATCTTTTAGTTCTTACTATTTCAGTCCTTAGGGGCCGCTGCCTCACAGCAAGAAGGTCCTGGGTTCAATCCCAGGGTGGAGCCATCTGGGTCCTTTCTGTGTGGAGTCTGAATGTCCTTCCTGTGTCTGCGTGGGTTTACTCCGGGTACTCTGGTTTCCTCGCACAGTCCAAAGACCTGTTAGGTTAATTGGTGTCTTTAAATTGGCATTGACTTTTGTGTGTGTGTGTGTGTGTGTGTGTGTGTGTCTTTGACGACAGGCGATACTAAAATAGCTAATGTATCATATGAGGTTATATATGTGATAAGTATTTTTTTTAGTAGTGACCTTAATAGTAATGGATGTATGCGAGAATTATGACATGCATACGTTATACGTCGAGGATTTAGTTTTATATACCGAACATTTATCTTTTCTTGATTTTATTTTTGTATGCAAGAAAACTGTTTAAATTAATTTCCCTGTTTCAAGCGTCTTCCCCACAACGGGCAATAAGCAGTGCTGGCACAGGTCTCAGGCGTGTATTTTCGTAGTTCTGGCTGATTTTCTGTCCGATGATTTGTTGTTAGGACCATTAAAAGCTTAATATTTTGTGTTATAGGTCTGGCCCATTTGTTTGCCCATGAGTATACTAATGTATGCACAGAAATAGAACTGAATGTGCATTAGAAATTTGCGCTCTAGCCAGGAAATACCTGAAGGAGCTGAGCTGGCTGGGAAAACAACAGCACTACAAGAACATAACCATTGCACCAAGATTCCTCTCAGGTTTTCTCCTCGTAGAAATAGAGCATGGTACAACAAATGAAATCTGTTTTTCTCTTTTTTTTATTGTGGTATGAAGGGAATCAAAAGGGGTATTATTGAGAAGGCTGACCTGGTGGTGGTGACGAAGTCAGACGGAGATTTGGTCGTCCCAGCACGCAAGATTCAGGCTGAATACACAAGCGCTCTGAAGCTGCTCCGAAAGAGATCCAAAACGTGGGCACCCAAGGTATGTGAAAACCTGTATCCCGGGTCTGTTCTGACGTCTTTAAAACCTCCATACTTTTGTTTCTTATTTAACATCACTGCTGGCACCATTGGCTATGTTGAAACTAGCCGTGCACATTCACGCGGGGTAGTATAGCATAGTCAATTGGAAACGGAGTAAACAAAGCGGAAACAGGGAGGACATGAAGACTCCACGCAGGTGGAATCTGAGCTCAGGATCAAACAAACTAAGCTTTCTGCCACCGTGCCACTCCTCATAACAAATCAGTCCTAGAGCAGGGCGTGGAATACTCTCCGAAGTCACAGAGGAACCCAGGAACTTCTAAGCAACTGCGGTACATAGCTATTGCCAGTATACACGAACCCACCAAGGAGAACACAGAACAACAATGGTGTGCATAACGGGGTGCCAAGGACGCCTCTCCAAATTGTTTTCCAAAAACGTACAATCATGTGGGACATGGACAATCCAGGATGCTTTGGTAAAGTCGTTTTGTGGTTTAAATGAGAACCGGCATGCCTGGGGAAAGAAATGCACTTAATCCTAGCATAAGATCCTGGACCCAGCTATGAGAAATGGTGGTGTATCATGGATTTGGAGTTTTTTGCTGCATGTGGACCATGCAACCTTGCCACCATTTTTCACCGAATTCTAAAGGAACGTAGACATGTCCACAAACTAAATCTCAAATGAACTTGGTTAATGTTAAACCCTAATCATAAAGGTTGTTGTACCAAAAATGGGTAATGAAGAATAAAGAAGACCAAATCAAAGTCCTTACCATAATAGAAGAGAAATGTTGTGGAACGGCTGAGGTTCTTTTGTATGCAGGAATGGGGTAACATTTCTCCAAGCTGATGTGCAGGACTGATCTACAGTTAGTAAACTGTTTAGTACAGTTTAGTAAACTGTTTAGTTTTTAATCTGATGATGTTTCAGCTTCAAATAATGCAGAAATATAGAACGTTCTAACGAGTTTGCAAACTTTCAAGCACCACTGTCTCCATTTATGGATGTTCTTCAAGGGTTTTGAACTTTGAACCTTCTGATTTGAACACTCCTCCTGCTGAAGGTCTTATAATAATAAATTATTTCAAACGCATTGCATTTTGCCTCTCAGACTATAATGGAACCTCCTTATTCATTTTGTTTGTAATATGATTTGACGCTAATAGCATGAGGAACTTGGCCAGGATCGATATTATATATAGAAAGTGCTCTTGTTGTTTAAAGACGGGCCAGCAGGGGATGTTGTTTTGCATCTTTGGGTTTCTTGTCCTCATGTCTCTGCACGTCTTGGCCCTTTGATCTTGGCGTCTTTGTCCCTTTGATCTTGGCCCAAAACGGAGCATCATCCAGAGTTTATTAAAAAGGGGAATGTGTGCTGTGCACCGAGTGGCTTCTTGCCTTTATATCCACAAAACGGCTCCATCTTTTTTAATTAACACGAGGGTGGAAGGGCCACCTCTGATCTGATGAGCTTAATGGTTTCTTTTTAAACCTAAAAGCCCATCTCGTGTCCACACAGCATCGGTCCTGCACGTTCTTCATACCTGAAGTGGTCACATGGGTATCGATTTGGCTATGGGTGATAAAGTTGTATGCATAACCCGTTGTAAAGCCCAGGTTCCCAGCATGCTTTGCTCTTTGGGTGCTGGCTCATAGCTCTTTGTCTTCTGCCCCCACAGCAGTACATATGCCCGCTGGCAACGTGCCAGCGTGGCATTTCACTGATTAGAGGCCACCCACTTGGTCGCTCCCGTCTTTGTGTCAGCAGCGCTGCTCTCGGTGCAGCGTCCCTTTAACAGGTGGAAGCCTTGGCCGTATTGATTTCTTCCCCTCCTCTTTCAGCCTCCCTAAAGACTTTCCAGCCTGAAGTTCATCAGTCATTGATACTGCGAAGTCCTGTGTGGGTGTGCTTAACCTTCCTGCACGTTCAACATCAATATGTGTAAAGAAGACACAGAGTTTCTTGCTCCCTTTCAAAGAATTTGTGCTGGCTTATTACCGAGGACTTCTTCCACGTTCTTTTACAAGTATTATAGAGAGTTTGCAGCGCTTTCAGTACTGACCGGCCCAGTCTGGGTTTGTATTTCAGTATCGTCATGGTTATCCAGTCGCTGCTAAAATAGTGATTCACTTCCATTTGAGCTGAGTAGGCTGTGCCATATTGTATCGTATAATAATAATAATAATAATAATAATAATATATGGTATAATTTTTGTTAAACGATATAAAACATCAGTGCCTTGATATTCCGACGTCTGTACTTAATGACGTAATGGATTTACAGAGTACGGTGTTCTTTCATTATGTGACTCGTAGCAGTTCTGGGGTGGTGGAGTTTGTCCCAAAAAGGGGAGCGACTTCGTTATTGTGGACGTGGTTTAGGTACAAAATATCAGATGGACAACAAACTACAGTGATACGTAATCTATGTGAAAGGTCTGTAACAACAAATGCAATCTGTATCACCACCTTAAGCCGTAGCTGAGTACGAGGAAAGGCAAAAATGCAGCAAGGTCAAGTATAAAGTATATATTGTTGGTATCGTATGCTGTTCAAAAATATGGCCAAATATATCGTTATCGCAAAAGTATCCTAAAATATCGCGATATAATTTCAGGGCCATATTGCCCACCCCTAGGTGAGGGCTGAGGTTGTGTAATACAGTCACAGTAACTGTTTATCAGTGTGCTGTTTCTTGATGGGTTTTGTATGTGGGATGCTGACTTTCCATTACTCCACAGAACGCATTTCTCCTGCTGTAAATGTGTCCACTGTTTTCATTTCCATCCAAGAGTGCATGTCTCTTATCACGACCTGGAATAATGACACCTATAGCTGGAGGCAGATCTTTTTCGACTTAGAACACACTTATGGAATGACCTTCCAAGAACTGTTATCAACTTACTCTATCTTTAAAATGAATCAGCAGCCAGGAGATTAATTTAGTCAAGCTGAAGAGTCAAAGGTCCGTGGGCGTAAAGTTTTGGTAAACTGGGATGTTGATTGCTGTTGCCACATCTCTCAGATGACCGCTTGGAGAGAAGGTCATGACAGTCAGAACTCGGGTGTAACAAAGCATCGTCACGCAATTAGGCCGTCTGATGCAACTACATTCTCCGAACATCAGAGGGCGCGATGCTCTTCTGAATTTGAAGCTCATGGTTTCTTTTAATTGCTGAACACTAAAGATTATTTGGGTTTACAAACAGTGACGTTTAGTCGCTCGTGTCTTCGTGTCCGCAGCACAGCGTCTCTTAAACTCTTTAAGTCTCTCCAAATCTAACTCTAAGCCTTGGCCATATTCCCCAGCACTAAACACAAAGCAAGGGTGTGCGTGAGGGAGTGCGCGCGCGTGAGGGAGTGTGTGAGAGTGCGCGAGTGAGAGTGTGGGGATATTTCATTATGGGATATTTCATTTATAATTATACCTTAATTTCTGTTTGCAGTATATTTTAGTACTACTTATAGACACTCTCTAGTTAGATAGAAAGGTGGATGGATGGATGGAAGGCTGGATTAGAAATGTAAACATATGGACAGAGAGTCATATTTCACATATATGACATAACCATGCTAGAGCCCCAGTCTTTGCTAAATCGTATTCTGTGCTTACTCTAGTGTATGGGCAGCTATAGCCTCTGCGTTATTGTATTCGATACATTTACACCTCATTTATACTGACACACTCATCTCTCCGGCCTTATGTTCAGGTGGTGCGGGTCTCCTCTCAGACAGGCCAGGGTGTGCCGGAGCTGTGGGACGTCATGCTGCAGTTTCGTGATGCCATGTTGGTCAGCGGTGAGTTGCAGGCCCGTCGGTGCGAGCAGCAGAAGGTCTGGCTCTGGAGCCTGATCCAGGAACATGCCCTGCGCCATTTTCAGGACCACTCGGCGGTGCAGGAGGCTTTGCCCGAGCTGGAGCAGCGGGTGATGCGAGGTGACGTCTCACCTGGACTTGCAGCTGATCTCCTACTCAGGGCGTTTAGGAACAAACTGTAGCAAGAAAAAAAGCAATTTATGAGGAAATGACTTTGGGTGAATTCATAGGTGATATCGCTGGTTTTGTAGGTTTGATCATCATAGCACAGCGTAGTGGGTATGTGTGATGGTGTTTCTCATTCATTCATTCATTCAACCATGCGTTCATCCTGCCCTGGAAAGACTGACTAGGTCACGTCAAGACATTGCACATGTACTTATACAAGTTACTGTAAACACAAATTCTGTCTAAATACAGAGGCAATGGTCCACGAAGGAGGCTCCATACAGATATGTAGAAGCCTTTGTAGGAGTGACTGTCGCAGTGTCAGCAGGTGACACCTCCACCAGACTTAAGCATGTCCTCCCTGGAATCCCAGTACAACACAGGGGATGCCGGCGATCGCTGCTACAGATCAGCTTTCGGCTTCCTCTCCCGAAGGTATGGACAATTTTTCCGACACATACCTGAGCTGGCTGGACGACGCTGCCTGGTTTTGAACCCAAGTCTATGTGTTTCTCACAGTTGTGCTTCTTTACTGTACCAAAGCTCTGAATGAAGATACCTGTTAAGATTTAACATGGGTAGCTTTATTTGAATCTACATTGTGATGTGATTTAATGTGTCCATTTAATTTGGTAACTTGAATGAATGAATGTGTATTATTGGCATAGACTGTGTTAAATGGGCACGTTTGTCTTTTTTGTAGATGCATTAACGATGCAAAGTTTGGTTCATATTTTATATAATTGAAGTATACAGGAAAGACAGGGTCATGGTTTGGGCTATTTAATCAAAATATTGTAAAGGGAAGCACAGATTAACAACCTTCTAGTCACTGGCCGTTTAATTATGAGGTATTAACAATTAATAAATCATATGACTTGACCGGCCATAAACAACTGATCATCTCATCAGCCAGCCAATCCTGCAAATCTATGAGGTGCGCGGAGTTTAAGGGCAAATGTCTGTCATTCGTGTCACGGTTGCCAGGTCTGCATATTCTAAGCGACTGGGATCTCTTACAAATATTGGTAGTTGTGGGTTGCGAGATTTGGAGGCTCGTTTCTAAAGTGAGGTTGTGTTTTTGGCCTTTCTCCCTCATCCAGTCTCCCTCCCACATTTCTGCAAGTTGATTTTGTTTAAGGTTAAAAGCATAATATATGTTTTTTTCCTAAACTGACTGTCTCTTGATCAAGAGTCATGTGCGTTTTCTCGTCAGCTCTGTTTTTAGAGACTAGAGACACATCATATAAAAATATAACAGAACAGTCAGTTATAGTAACAACATCATCAAATATACAGGATAAATAGGAGATTGTTTACTTTTGATCATCACACGGTCTTCAGAAGATCATCACATGGTCTTCAGAAGATCCAGATCATACAACTCTGTATTGAATGTGATTTGTGTTCACTAACTTTCAAAAGTGGGTAACTGTACCGACTGAAAACCTGACATAAAGTAAAATATTATGTATTTCTTATTTTAAAATATTTAATATATAGTGAGGCAACACAAAAAAAACAAAGATTTCTGAAGGATTTTAATCACGTTTTATTGTAACTTTAGGAGACCTGAGAGCTAATAAATAGTATTTTTCTAGTGTAATGTTTTAGTAGTAGTTATTATGAATATTTTGAATTATAACTTTACATTTGCAACTGCATCACTGTACAGGACACTTTGTTTAATGATAAAATGTTGGGTTTTATTGCAGTTAGCTACATTAATTATCTATACATGCAATGACCTGGGGATGGAAATGTTACCCATTTGGTGGATTGGCTCACACACGGCTTCAAAATCACTTGTCGAGTCGTTAAGTTGTTTGATTTGGTTGACAAAAATATTAGCCGTTTCAGTCACTCATAGTTTCATAGTTCTCTACATGTCCGTATTGTTTGTATGCAGTTTTCTTGTGAACGTGTCCTACGAGGCTGACTGTGGTGGCCTAGTGCTTAAGGTACTGGCCTATGGACCAGAAGGTCCAGGGTTCAAATCCCACCTTTGCCAAGCTAGCAGTCCCTGATCAGGGCCCGTAAACCACAATTGCTTGGATTGTAAGACTATTTGAATTGTAAGTTGCTCTGGATAAGGGCGTCTGCTAAATGGAAATGTATTTATTTTACATTAGCATTACGAATGACTATGATCGTGTCTGGTCAACGTCCATTTGACGTCCAAAGGTTGTTAAACGGTGCTTACCTGTATATAATGTAATAGTCTGTATGCCTGAAAATAATATACTTTGCAATTTATTGGGCAGCCTGACACTAGATGGTGCCATCTGTTTGGAGAGAGGCTTGGTCATTATGTAAATAAGAGTCTCTCTGCATGCCACAGCTGAGAGTCCGCAGTGGTGTGTCTCATGAGTATGTCCTGCAACTAAGAGCCTCATCGGTGCTGGTAACCATCTCGCTGCCTGTCTGCATGATTACAGTACGCCGGTCATTAGTGCACAACATGTCTAGATGAGCGTTAGGTGATGGTTAAGGCTTATGCGCGTTTCTCTGTTCGTTTGCGTATCGATACGACCTCATCCTTTGTGCGCGTGTGCGTGTCCCGTCTCTCATGCGTGTGCCCTCTGTCTTATGACTCCATTCAGTATGCAGTATGAATACTAATAAGCTCTTAAGACCTAAGGAGCCTCCCTAGCTATCAATCACAGGCAGGAGCTCGTCTCCTCTGCTCTTCAGATCTAAAGCTGTCTGGACTCAATCCATACAGCGGCAAATGGATTGGAGCTCTTCTGGAACGACTAGACTGTCTTCTGTCATATCATGTTTGGTTATTTTCGCCTAAACAGCTTTGCGTAGCCTACATATGTTTAGCATTTAGAATAGTTTGTTCAGCATAAGCAGAGAAGCAGGGTGAGGCCTCAAGGGGGGCTATTTCTGAATATAGTACTGCTCTTCCGGAGCATTTTTTGGCTTTTAAGAACCTGCACGTACTGTATCATCACTTCGACGTGTTTGCCGTTGGCCGTGTCCACACTCTGCTACGCAATTTTAAACAATGAGACAAAGGTTTTATTAGAAATGCATATTATGCCTATATAGATGTATTAGTTTAATTTAACATTGAAGAAATGAGAACAATCCAATCTATAATTGAAGTAGTTTTATTCATTCATTCATTCATTATCTTCCGCTTAAACCATACAGGGTCGCGGGCCAGCCGGTCCCCACCTGGCAACTTAGGGAGCAAGGGCAGAAACAACCCTAGACGGGCGCCAATCCATCGTAGGGCACACGTGCGCGCGCACACACACACACACACACATATAGTGACACGCTAAGTCACGGCACTTTCAGAGACACCAATTACCTTACATGCCTAACATGCATGTCTTTGGATTGTAGGAGGAAACCCAAGTACCTGGAGTAAACCCACAAAGACACGGGGACGACATGCAGTGAAGTAGTTTCAGTATGAGAAAAGAAAGATTACATTCATTGAGCGCCCTTATCCAGAGTGACTTACAGCTGATTTAGTCTTACAATCCAAGCAATTATTGGGCTTTGCTCAAGGGCTCTACAGTGGCACCTTGACCTAGTGGAATTACAAATCAAGTCAAGCTAGATTTTAGGTTTGATTTTTACAATGGACTTTCAGTTCAGAATAGCTTTCAAATGTCTAAGGTCAATCCCAAATTGAGCAAACCTAGGGCGACAGTGGCAAGAAAAAGAAAACTCCCTAAACTCTGAACCCGCTAAATGTTCCCTAAACAATCACGGTTCACAGAGAAAAATCTCTCATCAAGAAATATATATATATTTTTAACCAAAAAACATGCCACAATCATTGTCACCTGGAAATTAAATACATTTTTTGTGAGTAGTATAGTATTTTGGAATGAGGAATACAATTTTTGCATTTCTGGGCCAAGATGTTGTCAAAACAGCAAACAACTACTTTAAAGGTGGCCTAAGACGTTTTCACAGTACGGCACAGCTGAGGTGGCACAGAGGACAAATTCTCCCAACATGACAAAGGAAAGTGAACACCCAAATCAAACGAGAGAGCCGCAAGTAGACCTTTAGTAGCACATCTAACACCAACAACCATGCCACGTTCAAAGTCACGTAAATGTCTTTCTTCCCCATTCTCATGCTTTCTTTGAAGGTCAGCAGGTCATCTTGATCATGCCGTGTGATTAGATATTTGCGTTAATGAGCAGCTGAACAGGTGTACGTAATAATGTGAGTGCATATATTATGAAGCATATGTTCCATGTTTTCAAAATTTGACAAAATTGGTGTAACTGCGAAATGTATAAAATCGTACCAGAATACTATCCAGATATGGGACTCGTGAAACGACCAAGTGTAAACACTGTCGCGCATTAAGGTCTGTTTTTGAGATGAACATGTTGAGACAAAACGTACAACTGCATGGAGACTGGTCACACTCTGAAGCCTGACAAAAGCCTGCTGGGTTTGCTGTACTCTCCCTTCACACCCGTCACACCACCAGTCTGTGACTGCTCAACTCACTGCCTTTCTTTCTCATGACAGATGAGTGTGTAGAGCATTTCCTCTAGGGTGGTGGGCTCTGTATCAAGTGCAAAGAAAAACCCATAAGTGAGAGCCTAATGGAGCTGAAGTGCTACAGGAACGCTGGAAGAGTGACTGTAATAGAAACCCAGTTCCCTTTGGCAGCAGCTGGGAATTAAATGATCGGTTATAGGCATTCTGGCAAAGGAAAGATCTACAGATTATGTTCCGGCAGGTTTTATGCAAAACCTGACATGCCTGTAGGTGGTCAATGTGATAAGACTTTATTAGATGCCAAAGGAACCTGGGTGTAGGTGTGTATGGCTCAATTTCACTCTGTGTAATTCTCCTGCCTGCCTCTGGGCTGTGTTTCATACCAAGAGAAAGCGGGGAGGGCTATAATCAGAGCGAGGCGAGGCGAACGGAATGGACCTCTGGTAATGGATCTGAGTGAATAATTATTCCTAGCTACGGCTTGGACGATGCCATCACAGGAGGGTGAGTTCCACTGCATGACTTATTGGCATAAAGGAGATGGGTGCCAGTGTTCAGTTAATGAATTCCATCTGGTCTGTATGACCAAATCAAGGCTGGATCAAACCAGGGTCTCCCACATTGGCCTTTCCTAGACAGGATGGCGTTTTCCCCCTTTCATACGCAGATATGTGCCTCTTCTCAGTCGCCTCATTTATCCTGTCAGCCTCTCCGAAATAGCCCCTGTCTCTAGCATAATGAAGAATCTCATGAATGCTCCTGGACCCTCCTCAGGCCAGAGCTCAGTGCTTTACGATCCACCCTCTAATTGTACACTTTGCCAGATTCGGAGAAAACAGATGCTCAATGATGGCAAAAGCTAACGCAACCTTCCTTTGCAGACCAAAACAGCATCTTACAGAGTGCGCGTTTCTAAAGTAAGCAAAGTGACAAAGGTGCCAGGAAGGCAGGACTGTTATTTGACAGGTGAGTGATCTGTCCAACATGGGCTCATGTTTATAATTTTAACAATCAAATATACACATGGAAAGTTAGGAAGGTTATACGGGTTGGAGCAGGGTTAGTATCCGGAATTATCTAAGGGATTCCTACATACAGCACCTCCTGTCTCTTGCACAACCCATCCCAGAGGAACGCACCTAAGCACCGGCGGTGGTGAACTAAAATGTCGGGATGTAACACAAAACAAGGAATGTACTAAGCTTGCTGTGTCTGACAACAATTTTTTGCCTACACCTCGACTGGCAGATTGTTTCAGCAGCAGGGAGATAATCCTCATCTGAACTTCCACCCTCAGACATTTTTTAGCAGAATGGACAACAATGGACTAGCACATTTGAACACTGCACCACCAAGCACCATCTTACTTCAAAACGTTTTGGCCGAGTGGCACAGCAAGGGGGAACTGGATGACACCCAGTACAGAGTACCATCCTTCGCTCGGCATACAGACCATCAGTCATTCACACAATTAGGCATACCAGGACATTTTAGGTTGACCGATCAACCTAACCCAATGTGTTCATGAACGGATAAACAAAAATACAATTAATATTTTAGAAAGTTAAAGTCCTAACCTTAATAGAAATGTTGTGAAAGGGCCAATTCTTCTGATAAAAACCGCCAACATTCCAGAGTTGAGGCTGTTCTGTCTGGAGAAAACAGTTGCAGTTATTGCTGTACAAAACACACCAGATATTGACAGAAAAAAATCAGATACTTTTACCACTTATAAATGTGCAATATTAGATCACTTTTATCATTTCAATAAAGAAATGAAGTAAGAAGTGGAAGAAGTATAATATTTGCGTCTCTGCTGTTTGTGTTTATTGTTGTTAATGTAGAAAATTCGAAACTATAATGTTCCAAAAAATCCCCTAATTATTGTAAGCAGTATATTATAATGTGAGACTGATATTTTAATGTTTTGTCTGGACAGTCGTGACTTGGTGGTCAAATCACTGGCGAACTAAAAGAAACTGCCAACTTCAGCAAACTTTCACTGTTGGCCAATAGCTTAGCGCTGCATAGAAGAAACCAGCTGATGTTCGTCTATGCTTTGTTTTAACACCAATCCCTCCATTTTTAGTCATATTGTTATTTTAACCACATCCAGTGGTGTATATAAAGATATATACATGAAGGAGAACCGTGCAGATATCCCACTGGTAGTGTGAGCAGTAAGGTGCAGATACAGTATGTCCATTTTGGTTAAATGTAAACAGTGTTTAGCAGTAGTTTTTGTCCATATTTGGTGTAATTATAAACCATGTCCTCACGTTTTTGTGTAGACAAGCTGAAAGATGGAGATTGTGTGTGTGTGTGTGTGTGTGTGTGTGTGTATTTTAGTCCAGCCATTCATGTGTGCAGTTGTTCATACCAGATGATTGTTCATGAGTCTGATAGCAAGTTCAAACACCATCAAAAACCACATCGTTGTGAGTTGCTTAGATTTGTATGGGTTTTTTCATATAAAATCAGCTTTGCTCTATTTTGTTCAGGATGTCAGTGACATTTCCCTGTGGAAAAATACCCCAAGTAAAGCAGACTTACTTTGCCCTAGCTCCTTCATCTCTATCTTCCTTCTGGCTGCCCTTTCACACACATTTACAACAGTTATTGCGTTCTGCAGGGTGTGCCAGTCCAGCATCATAGGGTACTACATATTTGTTTTTATTTTAATCATGATGTACAAACACTGTACAAACCAAAGTTTGTGGACATCCCTTTTGATGCTTGAGCTTTGTTTTTTTCAGCAACACTCATTTGTAACAGATTCATAAAATCAAGCACACGTTTCTGTTTTATTGACTGTAAATAGATAAACTGTACCAGTAGAATGGATTGTACTGAAGCCCTGCATATAGGTTTCCACTTCCAACAAGTTAGTTCATCAACTCTCTCCCCTGCTGTCCTTAAAGTCTGTAGAGACCCGGCTTGAGAAACTTTGAATGAGAATTTGGCTGGCTTGCGCAGAACCTTGACCTCAGCTTCATCCTCAACTTATTAGGTACCTTGAAAATGCACTGGAATGCCAAAAATGATCCAGGGCTTTTTGTCTAACGTCATTATCCGACCTCACTGAAAGTGGAAAGCCCTCTATGAAGAACAAATGCTGTTGTAGAAGCAAAGTTGGGGGGCAAACTCCAAACTAATACCCATGTTTTGGATGTAATGTTAGGGTGTCCACAAACTTTTGCCTATATAGTGTAGCTGATCTGCTCAGTGAACTTTTGAGGTAGTGATTCAATGACTGGTATCCTGGATTATTTTAAGAATAAACTGAGATTTAAAAGTAACTACACTGCTCACAAAAATGAGGGGAGATTTGATTATGAGATATTTCATTTTGAAGTATAGTTTTTTTTTTTTGTATAGACGGTGTTTGGAAAATGTGTAATGAAACTCACTGAGCCAATTCCCATCAGGGACAATTTTTAATGCATTCTTCAGCATATCATGCATGGACAGCTGGAACGCATGTTCCAGCGATGCTTTTAAAACATTTCGTTCACATCTTCACTATCATGTCACAAAACGATGGTTCAAGCTTAATTTATTAAACACTGATCACTGATTTAATGAAGTAGGAGTTTAAGTGGATATTTTCTTCCTTTTCCAGACACATCCTTTTGTAATGTACTGTACATTTAATGGACTATATTAGATCTATAAAGCAGTGGCTCAGGCAAACTAGTTCCTAGTTCAAATCACCAGGTAGCTCAGGGGTAACAGTCCGCTGCTAGAAACTAGTTCCTAATTCAAATCCCAGGTGGATGTAACCGGAAGGTTAGATAGCATGTTTATGGACCCCAGTGGACCTGTCCAGGCTGTCCTTCGGCCTGTGCCAAGTGAATTAGGTTCACACCCTGCTCTGTGACCCTGACCAGAATAAGTGGGTGTACAACAAGATGTTGTGCTACAGCATTTTACATAATTGAGTTAACATTTTTTATTCATTCATTTATTCATAACCAAATCACAAAGAAAACTAAAATGCCATAGCCTTCCTTAATGATTGAGTGTAAGCCTATGTTGATGCTAGGGTATATTGAGTTTCACAAACCAGATGGTGTTATCCGGTAAAAAAAAAATCCAGCAGCCCTACCACCACGGGCTTCCCCTGTCAGATATGCTTGTGACTTAATTTAATAAAAAAAAGGTAATCCTCTGTTGTGCTGAATTCAGACAGATACAAATTCTTTTAGTCAATGCTCCCTCCATCGGTTGGACATAAGGAGACGATGTGCCTTCAAGGACCTCTGATGACTCGTTATATAATGAATTTTGTTTTATAATTTAAATTATTTTTTTCTACTACTAATTTAAATTGTAATTTGTTATTTATTT
>JAUZST010007485.1:0-14146 GCA_034779995.1 Parotocinclus haroldoi | reverse complement strand
TGTGTGTGTTTGTGTGTGTGTGTGTGTGTGTGTGTGTGTGTGTGTGTGTGTGTGTGTGTGTGTGTGTGTGTGTGTAGGTGTAGGCTCTCACTCCATTGACTCTCTGGTTTTTGAGACGTTGATCCCGAAGCCGGTGCTACAGCGTTACGTCTCTCTGCTGCATGAACACCGGCGCCTCATCCTGTCTGGTGTGTGAATTGTTTTTCTGATTTTCTTATTATCAGGCGTGTTAACAACCTGCTGGGTTTCTCTGAGGGATTGTTTATCAGCTACTTTTCTTTGTATGTTTCACGTACTTAATTTAGATAAAAGTGTTAGGTGAATGATTCTGCTCAAGTTCTCTAAGGTGTTTCAGATCCTCCCTTACTTTTGTTGGATAGGAATAGGAACGCTCTTATTTAAGAATAGTGTGTGTCTGGAGTAGTACTGGTTCCTAATCGCTGCCTGTCCCCCAGGTCCGAGCGGTACAGGCAAAACGTACCTGGCACAGAGACTCGCTGAACATGTGGCGCTACTGGAGGGGCGTCCGGACGTTCAGAGTGCCATCGCCACCTTCAGTGTGGATCACAAATCCAGCAAGGTGAAGTCAGGAAACCGAACCTCACCTGGATTCTTTATCAAAGCTCCAAATGTGTTCTTACAACCACGAATCGACTCTCTGATTCCTGATTCCTCACTTTAAGAACTGAATCGATTCATAGGAGTCAGTTCACATGAGTCGATTCATTCATTTGATTCTTCACACTCTTGTTATTGGCTGTATTTTAGAGACTTTTGAAGTGTTCTATTTTATTATACTTTACTACTAATACAAAAACGACTAGGGTGTTTTATAACACAGCTCTGAATTCAAAACTCTATAAATATAAAGAAATAAAATCATGAACAGAGCAGAGGTTGCTATGGTTACTGTCACACCTGAAAGAGTTTGTACTTTTATTTGAGTGAACATGTTCTGAAACTCTGTATGAACTATTACTCTTTTGTGTGTGTGTGTGTGTGTGTGTGTGTGTAGGAGCTGAGGCAGCACCTCCAGGCTGTGGTGGATCAGTACAGTGTGGATCAGGCTGAAGCTCCTCTGGTGATCATCCTGGATAATCTTCATCACATCAGCTCACTGGGAGAGATCTTCAACGGCCTGCTCACACACACACAGCAGCGCTGGTATACACACACACACACACACACACACACACACACACACACAGAGGTCTGTACTGATCAGTAAATCCTCAGATCCATTTGCTGTGAAATAAGAAAGTTCAGGACTATATAACTGATGCAGTGTTTGTTGTGGTATTTATTACCGTCTCTGTTCTGCAGCCCGTACATCATCGGCACCATGAGTCAGGCCACGTCCTCATCTCCCAACCTGCAGCTTCATCACAACTTCAGGTAAACAAACAGAGCAACAGGAACAACAGAAAAGTTCGACTTTGTTTACACGCGGTGACCACCAGGGGGCGTCATAACGCAGATTATGGCAAACGTGCTGTTACTCTCAATAGTAGTAATAATAATAATAATAATAATAATAGATTGTTTTTTTTACTATAAGTTTATAGTTAAACAATGTTTATTAATCTCTCTTGCATTTCTAATATTCATTGTTGGTGCTTTTTATTTATATTAATAGAATTATAGCTTAGTTTTTTAAGTTTCACATCCTATTAGAGTTTAATAATAACAACAAAACTAGGATGATAAAATATTACTAATTATTATTCCTACTGTTTGTATATTTACTATTACTTTATATAATTTAGGCTTATTTTTTGTAGTTTATATATTCCCTAATGATATATATTCAATATTAATGTATACATTTTGATCATTTAATCATGGGGATTTACTCAGGTTGTAATCTCAGTATTTAGATTTCTTTTGTTTGTCCCATATGATGATGATTATTAATTGATTATTGATTGTGAATTGATTGTAAATTGTGCAGGTGGGTTCTGTGTGTAAATCACATGGAGCCTGTGAAAGGTTTCCTGGAACGCTATTTGAGGAGGAAGCTGATGGAGACAGAGATCGGGAGCAGGAGCAGAAATCCTGAGCTCGTTAAGATCATGGACTGGATTCCTCGAGTCTGGCTTCATTTGAACCGCTTCCTCGAGGCTCACAGTTCATCCGACGTGACCATCGGTGAGAAACGGCATCAGTTACCGCACACACACACACACACACACACACACACACACACACACACACACGGTAAGAGAACAGAACCCAGGGTGTGTGTGTGTTTGTGTGTATAATAAAACCCCCGGTGCTGCTGCAGGACCAAGGCTGTTCCTGTCGTGTCCGATGGACCTGGCCGGCTCTCGGGTTTGGTTTACTGACCTGTGGAACTACAGCATCATCCCTTACGTCCTGGAGGCTGTTAGAGAAGGACTGCAGGTAAATCACATCTGTACAAACAGCTGGAAACTAAAATATCAAAGCAGTGCTCCAATGCAGCGATACGGGTACGGGGTGTGAAACCTCGTCTGAGCGTCCGGTAAGCGTCTGCTGTTTAGACTGCAGCTTTATTTTGCAGGTTCTTTAAGCTTAATGCTTTTATATTTCATTTGTTAAATTAATTTATTAACCAGTGACTTAATTGTAAAGACGCAGTGACAGCTCAGGTGTAACAAGGCCTCGGGGTAGAACCCCTCAGAACCAGAGACCCAATTCACAAACGTGTCTTCAGAAAGAAAGAAAAGCTTCTTAGATGTGTTTTTATTCACTTTGTTCTTAAAAAAGAGTTACAACAAAATGTGCTCTTTTCTTAAGAACAATTTGAAAAACAGGTGGTGCGTTCCTGACTATAATCTAAAGTGTGTGTGTGGGTGTATGTGTGTAGCTGTACGGACGTAGAGCAGCGTGGGATGATCCTGCTCGCTGGGTGATGGAGACGTTCCCATGGCGATCAAGCCCACAGCATCCTGACTGGCCAGCTTTGCTAAAGCTCCGCCCAGAAGATGTGGGACTGGATGGAAACTCCGTCTCCAGAGATGGGGCCAATAAACTAAACGTACAGAGCGACAGCGACACCGACCCACTGGTACAGAACACACACACACACACACACACACACACACCTACCATCAAATACACATCTACACTTACTCATAGATCATTACTAGTATAATTACTGTGTGTGTGTGTGTGTGTGTGTTAGATGAACATGCTGATGCGTCTGAAGGAAGCAGCGAATTGCTCAAGCACTCAGAGTTATGACAGCGACTCAAACAGTAATGGTCACCATGACGATGCCATCCTGGATTCATCTCTAGAGTCGACACTCTGAACCAAATGCCCACATCGCTGATTTAGTCATCGCTCCGTACAGGAATGTGGGAACTGGCAACCTGAAGCGGCTCCCCTATGAACTCCATTACCCATAATTCAGCTTGTAATAACCACACACCAGAGCAGGAGGATCCGGATTCAGATCTGGAAGCGGTACCGGTTGCTCTGAGCGTCGTTATCCTGGTGCTGGTCATCAGTTCTTATTTATGTCCTAGAGTGGCGCCCTCCTGTGGTTAATGTCAGAGCTGAGCTTTAGATCAGGGATTAGTCAGCGTTTATTTTATTGATCAGCGCCGGATTTACCCATAACCTTCTTGCACTCGTTCTCCGTAGCTCTCTCTCTCTCTCGTTCCGTTTGGGTGCTGGACGGAACCCGGTGCCTTACAGCGCTCAGAACCGAAGCAGCGCTGCGCTTTTATACTGACCTCTTAATTCTCTCATAAATCACTTAAATCATCGTGCTTCAAAAACTTCAGAACCAGCTACGGAGAGAACCGACACGTTCTCTGGTGCTTCTTAGTGTGGAATGTTGAGAGAAAGCCTTGGGGTGTGTGTGTGTGTTTGTGTGTGTGTGTGTGTGTGTGTGTGTGTGTGTGTATACCTCATCACTCCACCTCAGTTCTAAGTTTTTTCCATCATACACTCGATGCTGTTCTATAACACTTGGTGGGACGGAACATCAGTTTTATACAAAGTACTTATGATGAATTTTAATCCTGCTTTAACTTTATTAAGTGCTGTTTAAGGTGCTGAAACACTTTAGGGACTACACATGGTATGGAAGTTGGTATTTTCTCCCATGCCTACGTTTTCCAAAACACGCCAACTCTTGATTAAACGTGCCAGACAGTAGTGGTGTGACTTTTGTTGAGCTGCATGAGTGAGTGATGTTCTATCGCCCTCTACAGGACGTGTTCTTTACAGTTAGTGAGTTAATAGGTGATTGAGGTTAGTTAGTGAATGTGTGAGATTAGTTAGTTTGTGCGTGTGGTTAGTTAGTGAGGTTAGTTAGTGTGTATGTGAGGTTAGTTAGTGTGTGTGTGTGTGAGGTTAGTTAGTGTGTGTGAGGTTAGTGTGTGTGTGAGGTTAGTTAGTGTGTGTAGTGATGCGCAGTGTTTTGGGAGAGAGCCAGTGTGTGATGGGAAAGCACTGATTTAACATTATGAATGCTGTATCAGATGAATTTTGCTGCTTTTATAGAATAATTAAGAAATATTATGTGTAAATAATAAGATGATGAGATGCATGCTGTTGATTTATTATCAGGAAGTAATTAAAATAACAACTTATTTTGTTTAATTGTTCATTATGGCGTTGCTTCCGTTTCACTTGAGCTGGATCCTATGCAACAACCGACATGAAATGGAAGCCAAATAAACTTAAACTAATAAATCAGCACTGCCAGCACGTGTGTGTGTGTGTGTGTGTGTGTGTGTGTGTGTATTTATATCTGTAATGAATGTACAGTCTGTATATAATTGTGAATTATTCTCAGCCACGTGCCTACATTTTACGAAGATGATGGACGTTGTTAAAGCACAGATCCTTTTCCGGGACTCTTATTTTGGATTCTGCTTACTGAATGCTTCCCCTAAGTCTGTACGATTTCATACGTGCTGTACATATTTTTAAATCCCTGGAGCTGCATTTCGATTATTAAACTTTGAGTTGTACGTTTATAAAAGTGAACTTTGTGCCCGGAGTGTTTATTGGGGTCTGTTACATTAAGAGATTCATAATTAAGAACTATTTCGATTATCTAATCAGTAAGGTTATTGGTACTTTAGTTAATAGTCAATCGTTTAGAATAAGAACTGATGAGATTGAGTTAAAAACGTAATGTTTATCCCTGAATAACAGAAGGGCTCATTTTAGTCTTTATACTGTTTAACACAGCTGAAAAGTCTTACCTGTAGAAGCCATTTCATTCTGAAGAGTGTTTATATACAGGGAATATTCACACATTATTATTTTTATAATTGCTGTTGTTATTATTATCATTACTATTATATACAACAGATCTAATGGTTGGCTAATACTTTTGCACAGTATAGAATAAATCAGAGAGCTAGAGTGATTAGTTTGTTTTCTATACAACTGCAATCCCGAGATAATAAATAAACAATATCTCAGTTCAATCTTAAATTTATTTACAGATCTTTGTACAATGAAAACAAGGTTTCTTCAAAAAATAAATTAGACAAAATTCTACAATAAACGATCTCTATGAAATAACTCATTATTGGTATAAAATATCCATACAAAAATATTTGTACACAATACTGTACAGGTCCGCAGGGGGGCGCTGTATGACACAGCTAAACAGTAAGAAGCCCTCACTATAATGAGTGATGATGGGGAGGATGAGCATTAGGAGACAGTGATGTCTGAGTCTGAGTCGGAACAGTCCGAGTGTTTGCTGCACACAGATGGCGAGGAGAGCAAACAGTGTGTGTGTTGGGATGAATCAGGTGTGTGTGCACACTCCAGTCCCTCGTCCTCGTCCTCGTGGTGCTGGGGGGTAAAGCGTTGGTCCTGCAGGTCGCTCAGGTCTGGGTTCGGGTTGGTTCGGGTCGGCAGGGTCTGTTCTCTACAGCCCCCCGTCGACAGAAGCTCCCGCTCCTTACAGTTCCTCCACTTCATCCTACGGTTCTGGAACCAAATCTTCACCTGCGGCATCATCGTCATGACCTTATCATTATATCGTCATTAACAGCTGGATAAGATGGCTAAGTGAAGTATAAATGTTTAAAGCAGAAGGACGAGGGTTCAAATCTCTGGACCTGGTTTGAGTTGAAGTGGTCATGCAGATACGAAAGGCTGGGCTCTGATTTGGTCATAAATACAAATTATAATTTAAAAAATGTAATAAAATTAAAATAACACTCAGTGGAAATAAATCTATTAAAAATGAAAATAGGAATATAGAACAAAAAAGAAGATTCAACAACATCCATTATATATTGTTTTCCTTTTCTCTTGAGTGCCTCACAGCTTTTTCACCCTTTTTTCTCATTTTAGCATTTAACATGTTCAAATTGGACAAAATCAGAGCCCCGTAGAGAAGACTGAGCCTTTGAGCCATGGATTTAGGTACCAGGTACGACCAGGATCAAGTAAATGTAATAATTGAATCCTGAAATTCTATAATTATGATACGTCTCTTAACCAGAGTCGGCAATGAGCCGTTGCTGAGCCTCTTCGCCCTGGCTCTGGTCATGAGAGGATTTAGAGGAACCCTATTCCTTCTGTAGGACATTTGGTTTGTACCTGGGAGTCTTTGAGTCCGAGTTTGGTGGCGAGTTTTTTCCTCTCGGGTTTGCTGATGTATTTCTGTTTTTGAAACATTTTCTCCAGAGCTTTACGCTGCACGTCAGAAAACACGGCCCGGCGAAGCATCCCCCTTCTGGGCTTCCCTCTGGACACTAAGGGCCATGAGAACGTTCCAGGAACAGGAACCACCGGGGTGGAGCCTGTACACACACACACAAACACAGACTTCTTAATAATAAGAAGGGCAAAACGTACATATTAAACACAAAGTTCAGGGATTAGGATGAGGACTGACACATCTGTCTGTATCGTACAGATGTGTTATGCTGTGTGCAGGTTACACATGGTGAGTGTGTAATGTGTGTAACTTCTGCACACAGTTTGGGTTTAATTCGGTGACCCCCTGCCTGCACTAAGAGAGGAGTGAGGTGAGTAATTAGCACATGAGATGTTCCTCCTCATGTGTATGTATTGGTATGGTAAACAGTGGGAACTCTCACTCTCTCTCACACACACACACACACACACACACACACACAGAGACACACACACAGAGTTAATAAAGCGTGAAACGGTAATTGTGTAGTAATGAAGTGGCGGAGAAAAGGCTGAACACAAAGCCTGGTTTAAACTCAACACACTGAAGCAAACACACGAGCCCCACGGTCGAGTGACGCCCCCCCCCCCACCACCACACACACAATTATTCACCCTTAAGTTTATTATTCACCCCAAATAAAAGCACACTCCTCAAAGAGCCTTTCTCTTTTGTCCAGGCTTTATGTTTAAGGCACGACTCGAGGGTCCTTCATCATCATTAAAGATCAGCTTCATCCTCATTTCTCCATCATGCTTCAGACTCATTTAATCCACATTCATTCATCAGTCCAGCCGAATAATCTCACTTCAATCATGTGAAACACATTCAGATTTAATAACGCATGTTATATTAAGACGTTTTAGCAGAATCACACACACACACACCAATTTATTGGATTTGATTCCTATTAAAGCCATTAAACATCTTCTCTTTTTTGGTCACAGAATATTTTATAATTATCTTTTCATATTACATATAATTTACATTTAGTAATTAAATACAGCACCAAACGAAACTTAAAAAAGTGGTTTTCCCAATTTATTATTGCACACTGAAATATTGGATGATTCTTCTGTCCAGCTTCCCCTCCCTCAGACATAGATGTTAAGAAATGCTCGCCACGGCTGGTAGGCACTTCCAGCTAGACCCCAGGTACCACCCGAACGCCCGACGCGTTTTATAAATCATAGAAACTGGATTCACTTTTAGCTATTTTAACATCAGTCAAGTAAATGAATTTATTCTGTAATTAAATCTTTAATTTAAAACTGATTTTAAAATGATCCTTCTGAATTGTTAGTGTTTTATTCTTTTAATGTAGATAGATGATGACCTCTTTAATTAGTTAAATCACATTTATGTCTCTCTCGTTCTCTCTCTCTCTCTCTCTCTCTCTCTCACACACACACACTCACACACTCACACACTCACACAGAGAGAGAGTGAGATGTTAAGTGGTGGGAGAGGAACAGATTGGTCATGGTGTTAAAGCAATGACGGGGCGTTTCATCACGCTCATTTGTACTTTAAACAGAAACTAAAGTCATGAAGAAGTTTGCTGACGCTGACATAAACAGATGCGTTTCATACTGTTTGGATCAATTGCTGATCTAATATTATTGGTAAGGGGTTAATCAGTCCCGTTACTCCCTCACACTGAACACCTGTGATTATAAAGATTCAAACACATTAAAAACACCCAGACTCACCGGGAAAGTACGAGGAGCGAAGGAAAGGATAGAACGATCCATCCAAGTATGGGATGGTGAGTGCTTTGTGATGGAGATTCGGATGTGGGGATACGGCTATGGATCAAAAGAAAACACACACAAAACAACAAAATTAAAAGAGTTTAAAACAGGACCACGACCAAGTGGTGTTTATTAGAGTTACAGCAAAGCACAGACAACGCTAAAACCAAGATAAAACTAAATCAGTTCCAACCTCACCAACATCCAAAACTCTGTCTGAGTCTCCTCTAATCACAGTACTAATTTATTCTTGATAATTAAGCTTCGGTATTAATTAATCCTAATGAATCTTCACAGAGAATTTGTTAAAAGTTGGTCAGTTCACTTTCTAAGCAGAAGGACGGAATAAAACAATGACAATAAAAAGAGATCACTCACGTTTTTTGGGTGAAGGCGCCAGGATGGCGTTGACCCCGAATTTGAGCGGCGTGCCCTCCTTGCTTTTGGGAGAAGATCCAAATCCGGGAGGTTCAGGAGACGAAGTGAAGGTGGAGGAAGGAGGGGAGGGAGGGTCAAACGGGGAGCTGAGGTGAAGCAGATCCTTCACTAGGAATCCAGAGCGGGTCGGGATGGGGACGGGGCCAGGGCCGTGAGCTCCGAGGGGCGGCGGGGGCGCGCAGGAATGGAACGAGGCAACGGTGGGGCACAGCAGGCTCGGGTACATGGACACCAAACCTGGCAACATCATCATGATGGAGGTACAAATGGACCGAAGAGAAAACAGGGACTGATTCCTCCTGTGTGTGTGTGTGTGTGTTCGAGAGAGAGAGAGGTGCTGTGTGTGTGTGAGAGCTGAGCTCTGCTGTACCGGAGCTTTTATACTCACTCAGAGGGATTAGTGTGTGACGGAGCAACAAAGAGCTTGAATAAAGAGAAGAAAAGAGGATGAAGTGAATGAAGAGCTCCAATTGAGCAGCTTTCCCACTGAGGACACACACACACACACACACACACACACACACACACACACACACACACACACACACACACACACACACACACACACACTGATTGGTCTGATTTATGATCAGATTAAACACATCACTGTTACACTTTCTTTAACTCACTGGCTGTTAGAGCAAATCAGGAAAAAACAATGAATAATAAAATACACAACCAAAACACCCAAAATAACTCCAGACCTTCTCTGTGTTTCACTGTGTTCAGTTAAATATCAAACACGGTAATTACGTTGTTAATTCGAGTATAATTAACAAATCAGGCGTGTTTAATTAAACCAGTAGGTTATCCTTTAGATTTAATTAAAGTGGCTCAGATTAAACAATCAGGTTTAAACACATTACAGTTAATGCACCTGCTAGTTTAAACTCAGCTCTGTATAAATGACTAATAATTAACGATTACACTCTGTATTGATCAGAGTTATGTATTGTGTTCAACGAACAGGTGAATCAGGCAAATAAAGACTTACTGAACTAAACTGAATGAATACAAAAATAAAAAAATTGCTGTCCAATACAAATGTTAATTAATTGTTTAACCTCGTCATGATCAGCTTCAGTCAACGAAATTACACAATGCAATAATGAGAGCAGAGTCCCATACTTAGCTAATAACTGGTGTTTATTAAAATTGAAATGATTAAAACCCTGCAGTAGAGGTGTGCGAACGAAATAATGCTCCAAATCAGAACTTTTCGCCAGTTTTGAAGCAGTCAAAACGACAAAATCCAAGCCCACAGAAACGGGACAGAACTCTCATACAGCTTTATTATTTTTAATCACAATGTTAAGTAGCACAACTTTTTGTACCCCAAAAAATTAAATAGCCAACAAACTACCTGCAGCTGCAGAAAAGGTGCCAGTTCAGGTCACCATTTCCAAAGAAACAAAAAGCTTTTGGAGAAAGGTGTGTAGAATTTGGTGTGTAATTCTGCCTAAAAGCTGCTAGAACATAAACGGGTCAAAATCTGTCAACTAATACCAGAGCAAATATAACCTTCAAATGACCAAAAATAACCGTAACTGGTACCACCAGGGTGCAACATCAGTTTAAAGTGATATTAGAATACAGATCCTGACTGGATAAATCAGATAAATAAAGATTTCCTGATCTAAACTGTTTAATGGAATAAAAGCAGAAGAACTATGGAATAGTTTCCAACCATGTCGTTCTCAGTTTCAGTCATTATATTATGGTTAAATTAGAAGAAAAACATCCTCTGCTCTTGGTTTAGGTTTCTATAAACAATTCTATGAATTTCTAATTCTACACAAACTGACAATTAAATAAGGACCCTAATGTTTAAGTGCTAAATGTTTTAAAGAATCACATGGCTCATATGGGGATTCTTTTTAATTACGATCCATATGGGTGCTTTAAGCGTTTGGTTATTCTCTATACTATAACCCCAGACTTTGTGTGTGTGTGTGTGTGTGTGTGTGAGAATAACAGGCAGATTTAATCCCCATTTAAAAAGCACTAATGCCTGCGTTTGCTCAGATCCTCTGCGCTCTGCGTTACGCCTTTAAACCTTTAAATGGATTTGTAACTGAATCGCTTTTTAACAGATGTGTTAGATATAAAAAAGTCTTTATTCATTTCAGAAGCGTTGGGTAAAGTGTGTGTGTGTGTGTGAGATCCTGTTGGAGTGTGAAGTATGCCCTTCAGCTGCTCTGTGTGTGTGTGTGTGTGTCTGTGTGTGTGAGAGAGAGTCTGTCTTATTCAACATGAATAATAAAACTATACATATATATACACAAATGTGTGTGTGTGTGTGTGTGTGTGTGTGTGTATGTGTAGTGCTTAACCACCTCACACTACCCTCTGCGTGATGAGAGACACAAAACAACACTAACAAACTCACAAACGGAGCCAGGGGTCGATGTTTAGCATGTTTATGCCATCACACACTCGCTCTCTTACACTCCTGAATTAAAATTAAATAATCTCAACATGGAGAGAACATACTAAACTCCACATAGGCAGCTTAGGAACAAAACAAGGACCCGACAGCAGTGCCACCCCACAAAACCAAAAAGAGGAGGTAAATATTGGCTAGTATCATCAGTTCTAGACTTAAACGATTGATTGTTATTTATAAGGATGGAGTTTCTGTGTGGCTCTGTCATCGTTTCTTTTATTTTATACACATTATGAGACAGGACGGAATCATTAACTAGGTTATATAAATATATCAATATAAACGCTTTGGATATAAGCAGTTATATTTAGCGCTGGGTGATACGACCTCAAAACAATTTTACACTTAATGAAACATTTTACCTCCAGTATGATTGCTGAATGATTCTTTTTGTTGTTGTTGTTGTTTTTCTGCCCTTGTAGGTCACTGATAAAGGTTGTACTGTAAATGTGCTATTAGAACTGGGATTTTTTTTTCTCAAATGAAACATTGCATTTCATCGTGGTTTTTAATTGAATGAATTTCAACCCACTGAAAATGAATAGAAATGACAAGGAACCTTTATTTTCACTGAAGGAATACGACGAGATTCAGCGTGCACTGCTCTGCAGCTACCTGTTAACAGGTCACATCAGAGGAAGGAGAATAAATCCAATCTAAAAATAAAGGAAAAAAAATCTAAAGTATGTACCAGTTTTGTAAATGTGTTGGCATGAAATCACCGGTCTTAATATTTATTTATATTTTTATGAATCGTTTTCATACTGTGTAGCATGTAAGAGTATTTTAAGTGAAGTATTACATTCTGAAATATTAACTGCTTCTGAAGGTCTGTTTTGATTGGCCAGCCTTAGTTATAGTTAATAAACAGCAATAATGTTTGATTTAAAAGTTAAAACACTGCAGCCTATGAATGGATATGTAAACACTCCAGACTCCCTATTAAATATACATCATGACTCCTTTTTATTTATTAAAATATGCTTTATATTTATATCCCGAGCTTTTCTGGTTGAATGAAAGCACCCCATCGAACACCCGGAGCGGATTTGGGGCTCTGCACACACCCGGCAGCGCCCTGACAGGCATTAAATCCATATTAACTCGGCGTTTAACACGGCGCGGGCTTTCTTCTGCCAGCACAAAGCGTTCAGTGTGTGTCGTCTCGCTGCACCTGTTCTCTGATATTCCTCACTGTGGGGATTAGCCGGCGTTTTACTCCGGTCCGACCCGCACCGCTGCGACCGTGGCTCCCCCAAAGAAAAGAGTTTTCAAAGAGGAATAAGAAAAGAAAAACGTTGAGAAGTTAAGCGTCCGGGGCTATTAAAGAGAAATTTGGCAGTGTGTGTAACAGGTGCAGTCCTAATCCTGCTTATACGCTTTTAATATTTTATTCCAAACGCATTTCTGTCAATCTGAGCTGATCTATTGTGTATGGCACAGTTTAACACACACACACACACACACATGCACACACACGCACACGCACACACATGCACACACCTATAAGAACAAACATTACAGAAATATCACTCCCTTATTAATACACGATTTCTTCGCATCACTCAGGAATGCATTTAATGCAACATTTTTATCTTATTAACAAAGAATTAGCTTTTGTTTTTAGGGTAAGATTTACAAAAGAATCCACAAAAACATGAAAATATTTTAGTGTAGTAATACTTCTGGAGTGAAATATACTATTATTATACTACTTTACTTTTCTTATTATTAGTAGTATTTTGCGTGTGTGCGCGCGTGTGTGTGTGTGTGTGTGTGTGTGTGTGTGTGTGTGTGTGTGTGTGTGTCCACGTCTGAGAGGGTTCCAATCCTGTGCACACACAAACTCACACACGCTCCCTCTTTCTCTCTCTCTCCTTCTCTCACACACATGCCTTGTTGGACCGCTAACCAAACTCCTAATATCCAAACTCCCGCTATCTAAACTCCTAATAGCCACATTTCCACTATCCAAACTCTCAATATCCAAACTTCCACTATCCAAACTACCGCTATCCAAACTCCTAATAGCCACATTTACGCTAGCCAAACTCCTAATATCCAAATTTCCGCTATATAAAGTCCTGCTATCCAAACTCCTAATATCCAAATTCTCGCTATCCAAACTCCCAATATCCAAACTTCCACTATCCAAACTTCCACTATCCAAACTCCTAATATCCAAACTCCCGCTATCTAAACTCCTAAAATCCAAATTTCCACTATCCAAACTCCCGCTATCCAAGCTCCCGCTATCCAAACTTCCACTATCCAAATTTCCACTATCCAAACTCCCGCTATCCAAGCTCCCGCTATCCAAACTTCCACTATCCAAACTTCCACTATCCAAACTCCCGCTATCCAAACTCCCGCTATCTAAACTCCTAATATCCAAATTTCCACTATACAAGCTCCCGCTATCCAAGCTCCTAATAACCAAACTCCTAATATCCAAACTCCTGCTATACAAACTCTTTACATTACAAACTTTATTTGATTGTGAGTTTAAGGGGAAATGGAGGATATTGTTTGATTTTGGTTGAATGACTTTATTAGGTTGTTGTTGGGAAAAACTCCTGACTTTTCTCTTTTTAAATCAGATGGAAGAGGATTTTTCTCACAGAGGCTTATATGAAATAATTTTTAAATTCGGTCAGTGAGCTCCGTCCCCAAAACCACCGAACACCTGCTACAGTCTATTGTAAGAGAAAGTGTTCAGCTCGAACAGATTTAGACTGTAGAATAAATCTGAATACATTTCTTACTCTGTGTGTATGTGTGTGTGTGTGTGTGTGTGTGTGTGTGTGTGTGTGTGTGTGTGTGTGTGTGTGTGTGTGTGTG
>JAUZST010007484.1:0-14147 GCA_034779995.1 Parotocinclus haroldoi | reverse complement strand
ACACACACACACACACACACACACACACACACACACACACACACACACACACACACACACACACACACACTTCCTAGCAATCAGGGGCTGAGAATAGGAAGAAGGGAGAGGAAGCAGTCGTGCATTCACAGGCTGGGAACAAGGGGTGAACGGGGGGGGGAGAAGGGGGAAAAAACGGAACCTGGAATTTACAAAGGAAAAAACAACAGGCTTCCAAAAATACCTCTGACCCATCCCCATGGCAGATAAACAGAAATATTATTCCTCTGTTGCTCAGGCCATCATCTTCCGTCCCTGCCACCCCCACCAGGAAACGGAGAGGTGACTGCTGATTAGGAACCTTGTTAGCTTCCCATGTAATGACAGCACCAAACTCAATCAGCATACACAGCAGAAGGGTGCACGCTATGCACATGCAGCTCCCATCATTTCCTATCCATGTCCACAAAATCCTGCCATCCTGCCAAAATACCATAGAAAACCCTACATGGTCCAGCTCTGGTATAGCAGACTGATCTTTTAATGCAGTACAGCCTCTCCTACTTTGTTCAATCCTAGGATGGGTCATATCTCCGCTGCTAGTCGCTTTTCCTATTAAGCCTTAGCTCTGTAGTTCCAGATTGCATTAGAATCATCAACTCTGTATAAAGTTTTTAAATTCCCAGCACTGTCCTTTAATGGATTTACAGGTATAAATAAAGTTATTTAGGAAGTGTTACTTATTACCTACATATAACATACAATGTGTACCATAACATTTTTTGCGGTTGTCCTATTGTTTTGGACATGTAAACATGCATTGTTATTTGGGGGTGATTCATTAAGTTATATTATCTTACCACTTGTCCACACACTTTGTCCAACAATCTGACCTGGTCATACTTTGAGTAACTGGAGGTCAGTGACCTAAGGTCGGCTCCTTTGCTCTTAGCTTCCTAAACCATACAATTTCCCACTCATTGGTTAAGAGGATCACATCCTCTTTAGGGAAATCTCCATTATTTTCAGCCAGAGAGAAGATTTTGAGTAGTAAACCACAAAAATCATGTAGAACAATATGTTTTAATGGGTAAACAAATGAATGGGTGCCATTCGCTTGCTGCAAATTAAACTTAGATTTGATCTTTTTTCAACACTTAATCCAATAGCACACATATGAACTGAGTGTTTTTATTTACAGTACATGCTCCATCTTAATTTAATGCCACAGCAAAGATTAGCGATACTGAATTTGTCTTCCAAGTGTTCGTAGTCATTATTACATACCAGTATTCATTAGGCAGATGCTTTTATCCTAAGCAATTCCAAACTGATGCAATCAAAGCAATTTGTTGCTTTGATGCCCCGTTGCTCAGGGGCAATTTCACAGAGCTTGGATTGAACTCACAACCCTATAGATAATAGAGGGATAAATTAACTTCTAACCTTGTGATGGTGCTTCTCGTGACTGGATTTATAAGAACAAAGTCCTTGAGAATGCAGTCCATGAGATTTGGACTGGACCAGACTGATACAGTTTCCTTTTACCCTACTAAAGAAACAGCAAAGAGCAGCACGTGATTCAATGTTTGTATGCTGGACCATACAGGTTCTATATATATATCTCAGCTGGTTTATGCTGGTTAGTGGTGGTTTAGTTGATGAACTTGAATGGTCTTGCTGATGTTTTTTGTAAAGAAGATATAAAAAGTTCATGTGTGGGTTTATACTAGTTTATGTTATGATAGGAAGTGAGGAACCAAAGATGCAGAATTAGGGAACGAACAATGCCTATTTATAATAAGTAGAAACACAAAAATCAGAGCAAAAGGTTCCCTAGAGTACAGAAATAAATACGAGCGACATACAAGCGTTTCTAGCTCTATAGGCGCTGAATCGTCAGGGGGTGAGCATGAGAATCGCTGGTGTTTTAATAACGTGGAGCGCAAGTGAGAGACATGGCAACAAACAACACCGAGACTCGAACTTAAGTAACGAGAGCCCCAGATGTTCATCATCACGTGATCAAATTAACAGGGATATAAGCCACCTCACCAGACGCTCTGTAACGGTGACCGGGGACCACCGCAAGCAGACCGGGAGTTTGAGGTAAGTTTCGTAACAGTTTATACTAGTATTTAATAATTTTTGTTAAATTTAGTCCATCAACAGGTGAACCAATGCTGTAGTCCCATGATTCCCAACAATGGGGTCTCAGAGGTGCTGCAAACATTACAGAGCATACGCAAGACTTTGCTCTGAGGTGCTCTGCATCAAAATACAATTTGCACATGTTAAATAAAATTTAAATAGCACACTTAATATAAGAAGCCTGTATAGAAAATGTATAGGTTAAATGTTTAGGTGACTCAAAAGAGAGAAGGCACCTATAAATGGAAAACCAGAAAGAAAATGAAAAAGGGTTATAATTTATGTTATTTTTGCGTGCTGATTCATCTCTGGGGGGACGCCCCACACTGTATCAAATTGGTCTGCTTGTCTGTCATCCCAGAAGGAAGCCTCTTTTAAAGATGAAGATCTTTTGCGAGACACTATAGGTTTGGGAATCACTGCTATAATCTACCCACCTGCTCCAGTTGGGTCAGGGATAATTTACCAAACTGTAAAGAGCCTGAATGTTCAAGGTCAATTTATTTATTTAAGTGCTTTTAACAATAGGCATTGTCACAAAGCAGCTTCACAAAGAGACCAGCCTGGAATCCAAATGAGAAGTCAGAATTGGCAATGGGAAGGAACAGCTCTCTGAGATGCATTAGGAAGAAGCCTTGAGATGAATCAGGCTGGAATTAAGAGATCTGAATGAGATCAAACAGCAAGGTTGAGCTCTCAAAAGCCTGCTTACATTTGAATACATAAAAACATAATGTGTAGTGCAGAATATTTGCTGCTCCAGAGGGTCGCTCCACTCAACCTACATAGGTCGGAATTGGCATTAGTTATTATATACAAAACTAATGGCACACTCCTGTGATAGAACTGAATTCAAATTGAATCTCAGCGTTGCATTATCAGCTTCATATAAAAATAATTTTGTTATGCTGCTGCTGCAGGTTTCCTTCCTCAAAGGAAAGCATAAATAGCCAACGGTGGCACAAAGTTCAATACGTACAATACATGTAAACAACGTGACTAATTGCCAAGGGGTCACCACATCATCAAGCTGCAGTGAAGTTTGTGAACCCATTGGAATTACCTGGATTTTGCCATTATTATAGAACCCTTAAACACATAAATAGCTGCATAATGTGATAATCCTTATCACATCAGGCAGAAAATCCTTTTTGCAAACCTTTGCATTTTGTGGAGCTACTGATTACAGCTGTTGGCCATACTTACATCTGTAGATTGCGCACGGCAGCTCTTTTTTATCTTCTATCAAATTTCAAATGTTAGACTAAACCTTGACACTAATCCTTGATGATGAACTGGGATACAATTTTGATACGAATTCCAACTCTTCTTCAAGACCCCGAGGCAACAAAGTATCCCAGTTATAATTTCCCCTCCACCACCCACATGAAGTCGAGTTCAGCTTTTGTCTGTCTGTCCACAGAACATTGTTCCTGAAGCACTGTGGAACATCTGTGTGGCCTTTTGCAAACACTTCAGATGTGCAGCAGTGTTTCAGAGAGTTGAGTGCTGTTCCGCCATCAACACTCACGTTCTTACAACATATTCTAAAGATTGCTGCAGGAATTTCCTTCATTCTTCACCAGAACCTTCTTACTGTGAGGAAACTGTGCTACTCACCGAGCCGCCATGTCATCCTTATAGACAGATTGCCTAATTGTACTCTAATAAATATCTTGGCTTTGGGAAATGTTTCTGTTGCTCTTTTCACCTTTTTGGATGTCAACAAATATTTTGATGAAGAGATTATTCTTGAGAACAACAGACTCACATATGTTGCCTTTGGGTGGAATTAAACTAAAAGTCAGATTTATTTCTATAGTGCTTTTTGGAGCGTTGTCTCGAAGCAGCCTTACAATATTACATTCATATTATCTTAAAAGGTAAATTGAGCAAGCCTAGTGCGACTGTGGAAAGGAAAAAACTCCCTGAATATAGAAGGAAGAAACCTTGGGAGGACCAAGACTCAAAAAGGGACCCATCCTCCTTGGGTGATTAATGAACATGCCTTTTCACATACTATCTGCAAGCTGGACTGGAGAATCAACTTAAAAAAGGCAAAATTATGAATGTCTGTGTGACTAGTTTAGATAGATCAAGCTTATCTATCACGATGGCCTGGTGACTCACTCTTGACAAACAGACTACAGTTTTCATTGTAGAACTACAAAGTGCTCATAAAATGGACAATGAATGTGTACCTAATAAAGTGATCATTGACTGTATGTGTCTTATGAAAGAAAGTCTGATAGTAAGGTACTTTTTGTGTAGTAGATAAATAATAATAATCATGGTTAATGGGTCATTCTGACATTCTAAGATGACATCGGAACTCCAAAAAGTCACAAGTGCTTTGGATGAGATCTGTTTAAAGTTGGAGGTGAATCAAGCCACCAACAGCTTAAATGTAAACCTGCTGAGTAATGATTAAGGCTCTGAACGTTGTTGGTTCAAAGCTTAACCAAGCTGCTACTGTTGTGATCTCTATATGTAAGGGCATCTGGTAAAAACTGTAAATCTAAAATTACAGATCTGAGGGACTTGATTAACAAAGATCTGTGTAATTTTATTTAACTTTCCAAGCCTTCGGCAACATAAAACAGTTCTCCAGTTCTCAAAGGTTCTGTGATGTCCATGGTTATGCAAAACTCATAATTAAGACTCTCTAACATACTTAAAGGATGTAAACGGATAAATGTACAGATTTAGGGCTTCATTTCTAACTAAAGACTTTGGAAAAGCCAAAAACATGAATAGATGTTTATTGGTGGCACAAGAACCTACCCTTACATTATAAGCAAGTTCTTTCTAAACATTCAGGAAAGCACATTCAACTATTGCACATGATGCAATACATAGAGACTGGGGTGAAACTGCAAGCATACCACAAATAATTGTGCTTCATCCTTCATCCCCTAGCGATATTATACAGCATGTTGAGACAAACTACATGCCTGCAATCAACCATACGGCTCATTACTGCCCCACTGACTCTGTTCTGTATCTCATTCGTCAGCTTTGCGGTGGTGGGTCAGCATAGTGCACAAGTGGGATTAGCTGCGGCTACAGACCTTAATCCCATTATGGCAAGGGCTTTACAGAAACAGTGCCACTATGTGTTACTTTTGGCGCCGTTCCCAATCTGCAATGTACAAATAAGATCTGCCATCCTTTTGCCAATCTGAGAGGCATTGAGGTCAAGAATTCTACAGTCTATGTCCAGTATACCATTGACAACTAGAGAATATTTGACAAGATGGAGGGAAGCATGTTTGTAGTCAGTGAGTGGAGGGAAAAGGATATAACTGTTGCCTGTTTTTTCTAAGTTATAAGGTCTTGATAAAACATGGCCTAGATGAAAGGGGTATGTTTTCAGGGCAGATTAGGGAAAGCTATAATGCAGTCTTGCATCATGCTCTAAACCCCTTATATAGCTGCAGGTGGTTCCTCTAATCTACGTTCTGAGCCACATGGTTTCTATAAAAATAAAATAAGCCAAACTGCTTCTGCTGCTACTGCTATAAATTCACCTGCTTCTCTGCAGATATATTGGTGACTTACTTAAATTAACAATGAGCATAAATCCATTTATATAGCTAGCTTTTTTGGAGGATTGTATTATTCTGTTTTAGCTCAAATATAAAATTTTCTCACTCAGATTTTGTGAACAGATTCAAACAACAATTCAACTAACATGCACAACTGCTTATGATGCATAAATCAATGCATATTAGTTTTGTGCTAATACCTACATAAATCATGGTTCTCACTGAGTTGGCTGTAAAGCGTTCTTTAAAGTTTTTTGACCAGTAGCATTCAGGACACCAATTTTAGATAGGATTTAATGACCAGGTGTACCAGAATACAGCTTTTTTGATTGATCACTCGTGTGTTTGAGTCTCATACGTACACACACACACACACACACACACACACCTGCAGAAATGATAGAAATCTAAACTCTCACTTCAACAGATAGACTCCAAATCTAGTGTCAGCCAAAACCACATATCTGATCATATAATTAATTTTTAGTTAGTTTAGTTTAGTTAACAAACACTTTAGAAAAGTACTAGCTCTTCTGTAGTCATTGAATTTGTTCATGTTTGGCTACAGTTAAATAGGTCACAATATAATGATGCAAACCAACACTCTAATCTAGGAACTAGGTTATTATCAGTTAGCGAGACAGGTTACTAGCTAGACAGGAAACAAATCACCTTAAGTTAATATAATACCCTACCAACAGTATTTCACTTTTGTCACCAAGAATATGACATTAAGAGAAACAGATACTCATATATCTCTCATGTCCAAATGTTACAAATGTAGACCATTTTGATGTTACCGCTTTGATGTTAATGAGTAGCAGGAGGGTAAGGCAAAGTAAATGCATAGTTGTTCATTGGTCACTATAAAGCCTATTGATCTATGATCTATATACACTGTTCACAAAAATGAGAGGATATGTCTAAATTAATATGAAGCAATTCTAAAAAATAAAAAAGAAAAAAAAGAAACATTTGACTTTATTTCATTAAATAAGATCATCAAAAAAAGCAATTGAAAAGTAAAAGAAAGCTGTTTGATTACAAAAATGCAAATTCAAATCTGGTGATTGAGTAGCAAGTGATATATTCATGGGGAGAACAGCAGCATGTTAAACCACATTGAATGTTCAGTAGAGTGTATGGTCACCCAAGAGTGTCAAAACACACTGACAGTGATTGGGCATGGACACGTTCAGATCATCCAGCAGTTCTTATGGATGCTCTTCATATTCTTTTTAAAATATCCCTTCATTTTTGTAGTGTATTAGACTTATTAAATTGGTTTTTCCTACAGAAACCAACATGAAACAAAGTGTTTTCAATTTGTAGCTAAGTGTTGTAGATTTTGTATTAGATTAGGACTTTTCCAGCAACCAACTTTGGTATATAAAGTTTTAAAATTGCCATAAAACATTTAACATCTAGGGCAAACTCTGTCTTTAAAAGTTTTGGCCTAGATACTAAATGGATTGTGCTTCTTACGTGGACTGTGGTAGCCTAGGGTTTAAGGCACTGAACTATGGACAAGAAGCTCCAGGGTTCTGCCTCTGATAAACTGCCACTGTTGAGAAAGATCATTAAAGATTTTAAGATTGAAGTAGCTGTACATCACTCTGGATAATGGCATGTGCTAAATGTTGCAAATGTTTTAATAGGAATTAGTTTACTTCAAGTCTATTTCACATTATTGGGTTAAAAGATAAAAGGTTAACATGACAGTAAATGGTTTTGACTAATGTTTTCTGACATGTTAACTCATAGTCACAAATTGATATTTTAGCAAATGAAATTGTTTAGTGAGGTTTGAGATGAGAAACTAAGGCACTATGTCATTGTTTAATAAACACAAGATTTAGAATGTGTCTGGAATTTTCCAGAAGGACTTCAGTCTTTCTTTTTATAACTGAGTGAAAGATTGGATAGAATCACGTATTAGTTAATGAATCCAAAGTCTTTTGTAACCTGGCTTGAAAATTATGTATGATAATGTATATTAGGTATTTTGATTGAAAATTAATTCTTAGTGAGTTTTGGCTTTCACACATTACCTTATATGAGACTTTTTAACACAGACCCCAGGAGATGGTAAAAGCTTAAGTTTAAAAACATTTTATTATTACACAGTGTCGTGCACAGTGATTATTGCAAATGTGAGGGTATATTATTTAAAGTATTAATAAGAACTACTTACAACACTGAAAAAATAGTATTTCTTATCCTTCAGAAAACATTTTTAAGCAATGTTTGTGTCACTCCATATCCCATATATGTCCAATAGAACGTTATTTAATATGGATCTTCTGAAAACTGTGTAAAATCCAAAAGCAAGTCCTCTCTGATATTTCTGTACATTTGTGTATTTGTGATATTTCTGTACATTGATTTTATTGCAAAAACAAATATAAAAAAATATTAGTTAGATGTTATTTATTTATGGTAAAAAAACGAAAACGTTTGTTAAATCTTCAGAATGTGTCCTTATGCTATTATCATGGGAGAATGGGAAAATTAGTCTCAAACTACTATATGAGAAACTAGTATGTAAATCAATTATATGCTGTAAATATTATTGACTGAATTACACACTGGGGCGGTACGTTGGCCCCGTGCTGTCACCACACAGATCCAGAGATCCTTGGTTTGAATCATGGCCACTACCTGCGTGTTCTTGCCATATATGATATGAGGATTCTGTACTTACTCTGGTTTTCTCCATCTATCCAAAGAAAGGCACAGGTTTAAGTGGTGTCTCTGATGTGTCCCATTGTGAGTGGGTGTTTGTATGTGGGTGCTGGTGCCCCGCGATGGATTGGGGTTGGTTCAAGCATTGTGTGATGGAAATGAATGAATGACTGAACGCATAGCACACAGGGAGGGTATAGGGTTCAAATAAACGGCCACATCTGGAAGGATCCTTCTGGCCAGAACAAGATGTGGAGTGTGTTAGCACATAGCTCAGGCTCAGGTCAAACACAGTGAGCCCTGCACTGCATTTGTAGAGCAAACAGAGCAATGACAGGGAAAGACTATAACAGGTGGTTTATACTGGCTTTATATATAGCATCATAGCACGGTTTCCAAAGATCAACCAAAACAGGTTATGGCTCAGAGATCAAATATAGCAGTAATCTGTCCAAAAGTGCCATGTTTTTTTAAATAGAGGTGTCATTCAAGTGGAGGGCCATCTGCTTCTGCTGCCAACACAGGCTATAAAAGACCCTGACAGACGACAGTCCTGTTGATTTGGGCTTGACCCGTAAGACCTGGGTTCCTTTCAGCCAGTCACTTATTGGAACTGGAATATGAATAATAGTTCTGTTCTATATATATATATATATCATATTCTCACTATCACTTTATTAGGTGCCCCTCTTTGTTTCTACACTCATTGCAATTTTATCAGGTCTTCTTACCATATAGAAGCACTTTGTGGCTCTACAGTTACAGACTGTAGTCCATCTGTTTCTCTACATACCCTTTACTCTATTCTATAATGCTCAGGACCCCCACAGGGGCAGGACAGATCAGGTACTACTTCGGTGGTGAATCATTCTCAGTACTGCACTCCACACTGGTGGTGTCTTATTGTGAGTGGTGCTGGTTTAGGTGGATGACACACAGGTGTGCCACTGGAGTTTTTAAACACCTCAGTGTCACTGCTAGACTGAAAATAGTCCATAAGCCAAATATATCCAGCCACCAGCATCCTGTTCCTGTAGCAGGAAACCTGTGAGCACTGACGAAGGATTAGAGGATGACTAACACAAACTGTGCATCAACAGATGAGCTTCTCTCTCTGACTTTACATCTACAAGGTGGAGCAATATGGCAGATGTGTCTACAGCAGCACTGCTGCTCCTAAGCAGCTTAACATACACTAACACACCACCATCACATCAGTGTGACTGTGGTACCAGTCCTGTGGGGGTTCTGACCCTTAGAGAACAGAATGAAGGGGACGAATATTTCTAAAGTCTGTAGAGAAACAGATGGACTACAAAATGCTTCTGTGTGGTAAGAGGATCTCATCAAATGGACAATGTGGTGTACCTAATAAAGTTGCCAATGAGTGTATGGCACGGAAATCATATTACACTACAAGATCAGACTGCTTGAGCTGAAAATATCTGTTATACTTATCTGCTCACATCAATAGCAGTAACAACAAAACATTGCTTTATTGTTCGCTGATCTCACCATAACTTACACTGCCAATTTCAGATCAGGTCTCCATTCATTTTAGCTATGAAATCACCCCGTTGTGGGCACTTTCAATACCAAACTGTTGAACAAATAAGTTGCATAACAGACTTTTTAGATCCCGTTAAACGTGCCTCCAAAAATAACATTTGCAGGGAAAATACACACACGCACACACACACCCTGGCATTCTGGTGCTGCATAATTCTCATTCCGTTCACAAGGACAGGAATTCATATGTTCAGGTAAAAACAAACCCAGTGACTGGATGAAGTGGAGATATCAGGCCACATCTGAAACCACAATCACTGTCTTTCTTCTGCGGTGAGAAGGGAAGTGGAGGAGACAAAAGAGGAAAAGCTGTTACGTCTCTTCCCAGATCGCTGTGGGGTGACGGAGGACCACAGGAAGTTTCCTCTCTATCACAAAGCTCTGTTTTACACTATAGTGGAATAAACAAAGATTACTAAGGATGGATTTAGCATGGCATTGGCCGCACAGACATCTACTGTATTTGTACCCCAACAAGAAAAATGGCAAACAAATACTATTGAGTACCTACTGACAAAAGTGTTGCAGAAAAGGTGCCATTCTGAATTTCCAAAAAAGCTTTTGGAGATTGGTGAGTAGAATTTGCCTCATAATTTGGATGTACAACAATGTGACATTTATAATATTTTAACATTTTTAGCTGTTGATGTAAATGAGCCAAAATTGCCAACCAGTACCACAGTGATTAATGCGCGTGCAAATATCCATCGAGATATTTTGAAAAATAACTTTATTCTAGCTGGCTGGCTAAGGTAGTAAACGTATTTAATTTATTGTAAATGTATTTAACCTTTTTAATTGTGGTTCTGAAGAACTGGTATAGTAGTGTCGAACACAGGTTTACGTTAGCGTTCTAAGCTGTTTGATACTTTGCAGAGTTTATATCTTCACATGTCTGACCAACTGAGAATGCTGTATATGTTCCTATATTGGACTGGATTGGATTGGATTAACAGTTGCAGCCGACTCTCGGTCACTTGATGGATCATCAATCTGCACACATTTCTGTCTTTCGTCGATGTGATCCATGAAGTGTTTTGTCAGGATAATGGAGTAGTTTGTTTTGTTTGTTTTTTTGTTTGTTTTCTCCACCCCTCCCCATTTATCCAGGCTTTGGACCAGCGTGTTTCCAGTTACAAGTCAATGACAATTTAGAGACACCGATTAACCTAACACGCATGTCTGGAATCCACACTCCACCCTGGTACTAAACCCGTGACCTTCTTGTTGTGAGGCAGCGGTGCTACCCACCGAGCCACTTTGCTGCCCATGTTCCTATATAGCATACTAGAAATACTAGTACTAGAAATACTAGAATACAAAAGTCACCCCCTTTTATTTTAAACAAAAGGGAAAATTATATATCTGAATACCCCAGCAGGTAATGGCTAAGGGGGGCTATTCTTTATGCTATGCCTGAAACGTAGCCGCATATACATCTTTAAAACATCTTGAAAGCCGCCACATTGGATCAGGAGTAAGTTGTTAGAACGAAGGTGGTCGTGTAGCATATCAAAGACCAGAATTATCCCAGAAATCGATTGGTGCAATCAGATTTGCAACATCTTATGTGATTCAAAAGTTATAAACAAAGAAAGTTCAAAACATTTGTTGTTTGTTACAGGTAACTGAAGATGATATTGAAGATTCTCATGTCCGGGTAATGCAGCTGCTATATCACAGAGTTCAACAACCAACACCCAAAAAAATCACCAATTTCACACAGCACTCTTACATCCCTCATATCCAGATTCACAGAAACCGGGACTGTGGACAACAAGAAACATGGTGATCGTCTGAAGAACCGCTACCGACCAAGAAACCTCAACAATGGTTTGGGAGATTTGTGAAAAGTAAATGATGCAGTACTTGACATGTCCTGTGACTTTTATTAAATTTATTAAATACCTGTTGTTGTTTTTTTTATTCCTTGTGTAACATGTATTATGTTTTATTTAAAGATAAAACGCTATTTATATGATGCCCTATTCTGAGTGGTGTAAGCAGTGTGCCCCTGTGCCACTAGTGCTGGCTAAACATTAGCAACTAATAGAGCTTGTAACAGTCAAAAACACATCACGGAAAATCTGTTTCCATCACTTTAGTGCAATTAAAAATCTCATTTAACAGCCGCTGGGCTTTATCAGCACCATCCATGCATGAAACATCTATCTATAAAACCAGTTTACATGCAATTGTCACTCACTTTATGACATTTTTGTTAGAACAAAGACACGTGGGGTGGGAGTAAATAAGATAAGACACATTTGCCAGCAGGGCCAATAATCCAGCCGAAGCTTTGTGCAAATAAACTATGCTTTGCCATCTGACTGGAAACCTCACTTAGCAGCCACATGAGTCCTGATGGCTGTGCTGCACACGAAAACATATTTATATGGGAGCAACCTCAGTATTGAAAAAGACTGGAAGCTAAGTCTATTTAAACAGAAACCAATCAATAACAATCACGCCAGTGTAGTTTGTTAATGCACGCTTTTGTTGTGTGTCTTTAAAAAAAAAACGGCATAGATATCAGAATCACGCACAAACACCAACACCCATAGATCTGTACATCTCATTTGTTGTGATACTAAGCAGATCCAGAGCGTACAATACAGATATGAGTGTTTAGTGTTCAAAACATAAAGCTTTCTAGTTTTGACTTGACACTAAAGCTGACAGATCAAATGGCAAGGTTTTTTTCTAGTACTAAACTGCCTATAAACAATTCTCCAAGAAGAGTTTTAATTTAAAGAAAGCAATGGTATAAACATTTCTGAATGAAAAAGACTTCACACAATCTTGGTGGATGATAGGACAAATTTCAGTCCATTTGAAAGTAAAAGGGGTAAAAAAGTAATGAAGGTTGAGCTGAGCAGAAATTACTAGTTAATCGTCTGGTCTGGCGATGTGGTCAAATGAACACATTTATTCCCAATATACACTAATTGCCGATTCAACTGCTTATTAACACAAATATCTAACACACCTTGACTGAGCGTTAGCAGCTAATGGCATCATAAACAGACCTTAACTTTAGTATCTATATAGGCTATACAATGAACATAAATCCAAACCTATAAAACTCATATCGGGCGAGCAGAGAAACCGGAGAGCAGTGAAAGCGGCTCGGATATCAGCGCTGACCACAAAGCAATTAAAGCCCCTTTCATAACCTGGCGCGCCACCTGTGCGTGCGCGTTCACGCTCCACTGCTCATAGGCGCGCAAGGCGCACCAGTTAACCCATTTGTTCTCTGTTACATTGCAATGGTTTAACGCGCTGCCAGCTTAATTTAGTTAAAGCATGAACTAACAGGTTTAGTAGCAGGCTGAGGACTGATTAAAAGGTGAGAAACGCCTGAGTCTTTGTATACTGGGAGTTATTTGCATAGTGTCTGTATAAGAATCAAGAGAAACGGGCTGTATAAGTGTCTATATATAAATATTACTAGCAGGGATGTTGGTACTATGATGATTGCACTATGATATATAGCTATAGTAAGGGCTATAAGTTTAAGACCACCAGTGAAACTAGTGATGTTACTGAATGTTTGGTTTTCTCTGTCTTCAAGTGCCTCCATATTATTAAATTATTATATATTATTAATCATTATTATATATAATATATTATTATCCACAATTAAAAGGTTAGTCATTGACAATCTGTCACTCACTGTACAGCATCACCAGCCTGATGTGACAGAATGCCTGAATGACAGAAATTAACAGGTAGAGATCTTCAGTATGCAGGCTTGTGAGTTCCAAGGTTAACAAGTAAGAAAACTTGCTCCAACAAAAGCAGAAAATCATGCAATGTTTCTGTTAGAAACCACATCGCTGGTCTACTGCAGCTATTAGGATATTTACAAAACTGTAAAGGCACAGCACATCCCTATTTTACTATTTATTAAAATAATTGATCAGTGTTTTAAACAACAGGTGATGATGCTGAAATATAGTTCAGTAAAACCACCTAATTATAAGATTATTTGAAGAAGAAAAGGAGCCAGAAGGTTCTCTAATACAGGTTTTGTCTCTAAATTAAGTTGTGTTGGAATAATATAATATAATATAATATAATATAATATAATATAATATAATATAATATAATAGTTTTAATTTTATAGCACCTTACAATGAGACAAGGATGCTTTACAGTTATAATAAACAGACAGTGATGACCTACAGGCTTGTTAAAAAGCCAAAACACAAA
>JAUZST010007483.1:0-14148 GCA_034779995.1 Parotocinclus haroldoi | reverse complement strand
TAGGGCGACAGTGGAAAGGAAAAACTCCCTGAATGTAGAAGGAAGAAACCTTGGGAGGAACCAAGACTCAAAAGGGGTCTGGATGTTAACTGAAATAATTAAGTTGTAGTTATTATAATTATGTAAATAATCAAATTTAAATCAATGATAAAATTTAAATCAAATTTAAATTAAATACCAAAATAGATTTAAGGTATTGAGTCCTCAGCGGTAAGTTCTTGGAGGCACATCATCTCCTAATAACTAACTGATGGAGGGAGTTCCTGCCCTTTGATGAGACCCAGGCACAGTGGGACTGGTTTCTGATGATGAAGACCAGTAGTGATGGTAAGTTGGAGGAGTATCTAAGTGTGTGGTGCTGGAACTGGTACCGGAACTAATAAAACTAAATAATGATGTGAGTGAAGAGGTGATGTCATACAGATGATTTTAATTCATGATTTTGTACAAAAGCAGTTTCCAGCAAAGGCTTTGATGAGCAAAGATAGGCAGAGGATCTCTAATTTGTCAAAAACAATTGTGAAAAAATATTGAAATGTTTAAAAACAATGAACCTCAAAGAAAGATTTGAATGGATTTGCATTGGGTGCAAGCTTAGCTCAACACCTGTGATCTCTGATCCCTCAGATGGCACTGCATCAAGAAACACCTTTCATCAACAGCTGATGAAACCACATGGGCAAACTTCAAACTTTACAGTGCCTAATGTTAATCATATCCAGAAGTGACAATTGCCACTGTCGCCATGGCTTGCTCCATTTGGGTTTGGCCATTTGAGACCTAATATTTTAAAGCTGCTTTAAGACAATGCGCCGTTGTAAAAAGTGCTCTATAAATACATTTGAGATTTGACTTTGACGTCTACTTCTCTGGGCTCAGAGGCATCTAGCCTGGACCATCACACAGTGGAAGACAGCGTATTGTGAAAGAAGAGTGTACTAGAGGGTACTGGACTGGCGTGCCTGTTGTCTTGACCTGTCCCCAAAATATAATGTGTAGAGAATTCTGAAATGGAAATTGCGATGACGAGCCTGTGCTGTCTGCAGGTCAAATGGAACAAAATATCATCTGAAACAACCTTGTATTCTCAGTTTCAAAACGTCTTTTAAGTGTGGTGAAAAGGAATGGCAACATTACAAAGTGATAAATGCGTTTCTGAAATGTGTTGTGTTTACACATATGGGCCTGAACTGCAGGAATGGATGTTTGGTAACAAACGAAAGGAAGACCAGACAAAACATTACATATCTCAGGTTCACACTGTCTACAATGAAATAAAACTAAAAGTAAATGCTGCATTTCTCCTGATTTGGACGTTTACTACACTGGGGGCAAGAGTTTCTGCTTTGACTTTGCAGATTTAAATGTTAATGTTAAATAAGAACACAAAGGGTAAAAATACAGTGGTTATGTTCAATGAATTAGGCTTTCAAGCTATAAGCTATGAATATAACACTGTTTTATTAAGACTACATGTTATTAATTCCAACATTTAACATCAAAAATAGGAATAAAATAGACTTTCAGAGACATGAATTATAACACATGATCATGAAAAAGTGGATTTATCAAACCCAGAACCTAAGCGTTCCACTGGCAAAAAAAAATAATACTAAAGGTGTGGCAAGTTTTCTGGGAGTTGTATGTAGACAAGGCATGCAGTATGTAGATAAGCTGGGTGCGTTGAAACATTTGTCTGATGACATAGATCATTCTTACCATCTCGTGGACACATAGTCTGTGTAGGGGGGCCGAGAGCGGATCTCTCTGGCCAGACCAAAGTCTGCAATTTTCACCAGCTCCGGACCCATACAGAGAAGATTCTCCGGCTTTATATCCCGATGGAAAAACCCTACAGCCACAGACCAGTTCACACAGAACAAAACCAACAGCTATATCAGAGTTAAGCATAACGCTCCATTTTTTAAAATAAAACAAATGATGACACAAATTCAATAATGATAATGTTGGTTCGACGTCACGGTATGATGTATGACACATCAGAGCGGCAACAGCACTCTAGAAAATCACCGTCACACAAAGATCCCTATTACACTAGGTCATTTCATGCATCTCGAGTAGCAGTATTGTGTCCAGATTGAGAAAAGTCACCTAAAAATGAGTGTGGTAATGTTCCCCAAGGCACAGTGATGTTCAGTTTTAATCTAACTGCTCAGGCCATTTCCAGATGTGACTAGAGATGCACTGTTGCTACATTAAACAAATGTAAATCCACACAGTGCTTTGTGACATAGCACGTCATGCATGAAATCCATACTGGGGTGGCCAGAGAATAATGGATTATACACAGAGCTCAGTAGAAATATTCGATCCACGCCCTGTTGCCATTGTTACAGCATCACCACTGGATGCCAAACATTGAAATTTCAAGTGATTACATAAGAAACGTTTCGTTTTTTACTACAACCATGTTTCACAAACAAAAACTGTAGACAGTACAGGAAGTGGACAATAGATTATTTGTGGACGGAGTTACACAAAGTGGACTGAGTGGAGACAGCCATGTGTTTCAAACCTTATTTAGATACGGTCCAGTTGTGAGATGCATGAAAAGATTGATTGTAAATGGGATCACGAAATTTTGAAGGTAAATTACGACAGCAACAACATATATTCAATATATACAATATATATTCATTAGGTTTCTTTAACCACAAGCCACACCCAGAATGCATTGGGTGCAGACAGAGGTACACCCCAGATAGAGTGACAGTAACATTACCACCCAGCATTAAAGCTGCAAGCACAGTCTGGGGTTCAAACCCAGGGCCTCAGAAGTTTATTTTTCAGCAGACAGTTCATAGCTTGAGCCACAGGATCTGCTATAGAGTATAAAACTCTACGCTTAAAGAAACCTTGCGGAGGTTCGGACAAAAAAAGCAGTAATCACAAGTCAAACTTGTTCATTCTGGTTCAAAGCAATCTCTATATTTTTCAGAAGAAAATATCAATAATGAATTCACTGTCTCGTCTGTTTAATCGTGGGAAGGATTATGGGAGAGCGGGGGCCTAGCCAGAGGCATGGGGCACAAGGCAGGAACAACTTTAGACGGGGATGTAATTAGGGTACACACACTAGTATACAGTCTCACACAGTGCACAGCTCAAACATAAAGGTCTCACACTGCTCCAGCTGGGCCTGAACCCTGGGCCTTCAGAGCAAAAATGCATTTCATATAAGGATGATCTATTGTTAAAGGGTGTACATTGTTTTTGAATTTAACTTAATGTACAGTCTTGCTGTGATGTGATGTTTGTTCTTATTTGGAATGCTCACAGTGGAGATCTCAAAACTAACCTGTCCTTTAATTGCTTTGAACCAGCCTGACAGAAATGTGACTTTCTCTACGTATTTTGACGGTCTACGTAGCATCAATAATAGACTAAACACTCAGGAAAAAAACAGCCAAACAATGGACAGATCTGAGAAACAAGAGAAACAATCTTACCATGCTTGTGCATAAATGCCAAACCACAGAGCACTTGAAACATGATGTTCCTTATTTCATTTTCAGTAAACATCTTATTTTCTCTGATGGCAAAGCATTTCATGCACAAAGGAGGAAACAACAGAAGAACAGAGTAAGAGAATAAAAAGAATCCCAAAACATTTCACCCACAGGTTGTGCGAGATACGTTTTAAAATCTAAAGTTTATAGGCGTGCGTGATATAACAACTGAACTGTTCTACATTTCAGCCCAGTTTTGGTGTAATATGGAATAATACCAATGCTCCGGCTATAAAGACTCGCACATCCTGCCACTGCAGAAATAAAAACAGCAGCTTAGCCTTCATGAGAGTGTGCATGAAAGTCATCAATTACTGCAGGTTCTACCGACAGAGGTGGAGCTTCTGCACTCATGCCGTTCTGCTTTGTTAAACATGAATATAACAATCCTGAGACAGAAACCTACCATGCTTATGAATAAATGATAGTCCCTGCAATATCTGAAAGGTTATGTTCCTGATGACTGACTCAGGGAACAACTTGTTTCTGGAGACGAGAGAATTAACACAATCATCTTAGAAGAGTCTTGTCCTTAATTCTAGAACAAATGGTACGCTCCAGTTATCAAAAGGAAATATATGCATCAATTGGACCTTCTGTTCTTACAGACTGAAATCAAAACCATTTAATACATAATTACATATAAACAAACAATACTAGAATAAGAGAACTGAAAAAAGCTCCAGGACGAGACAGCTTTTGCATTAGTCACAACAATAAATCTCTTTGGATACTTCAGCTTTGTGCATGACTGATAATGGACTGCTCTCTTTACGTAATTCCCCAGATTTTAAACTAAAACTAAACAGGTGTTTTTACGGTTACTCTCATGCTGGAAGGTAAACCTCCTGCTCATCTTCAGCAGAATGCTTGCTTAGTAATTTATCTATACTTAGCAGCGTCTCTTTTCATTTGCTAAACATGGTATCAGTGATTAATAATAGATTCTGTGTTCCTCACCCATAAGTAACTACATTTTCTCTTTTCTCTCTGAGGTGATGTTCCAATTCCAGTTCCAGTTCCAGCACCACACACTTAAGATGTTCCTCCACCTCAGCATCACTCTACTGGTCTTCAGTAACAGAAACCAGTTCCCCCAGAGTGCAGGAACTCCCTCCATCGTTTAGTTATTAGGAGACAATATGCCTCCGAAAACTTACCACTGAGGACTCATTTTAAAATCAATTTTGTTATTTAATTACTAATTCACATTTTATAATTGATTTAAAATATATTATTTACTTAATTTTACTATTACTTTAATATGCTTTTAAGTAATTATTCAATTTACATCTAGGCCGCCCATGGATGACAGGTCCCTTTTTGAGCCTTGGTCCTCAAAAGGTTTCTTAATTCTACTTTCAGGGAGTTTTTCTTAGTCACTGTTGCCCTAGGCTTGCTCAATTTGGTACCGGCCTTTTAAGATCATATAAGATTGCAAAGCTGCTTTGAGACCATGCTCCGTTATAAACAGCGCTGTAGAAACAAATTTGAACTGAACTGAATTTCAGTCCTAACCAATTGCTCTGTCCCTGCTGCAGAAAAACAGCCCATAACATATCATTTCCACCATCATGCTTTACATGCTGTATTTTGGGTGTTTGTTTTTTGCAAAACTGAATTGCCTTCACGTTGCAGCGCTTCACTCATTTATCATTCTGCAAATTCGGTAAAATGCAGCATACCTGTCCTTCATCAGCTGATAGAGATTCTCTTTCATGTATTCAAACACAAAGTACAAATGGTCATTTTCTCTGATGACTTCCTTCAGTTTCACCACGTTGGCATGATTTAGCTTCTTAAGTGACTGGAAACACAGCAAACTTCAGTTGAAATGCTGAACAGATAACATACATCAAGAAATGAACACACTTTCCATTATAACTCAGAAAGGCTGCCTTGGTTGCCATTCAAACCTTCACTTCTCTCAGATTCATACATTCCTCCCAGGAGTAGAATTTCCTCTTCATTCTATGAGACACGTACAGAATTGAACGAACAAGCTCAGTCTTCGTGGGACAAACCTGTTCTATGTAAAGCAAAACATTCAATGGCCAAGCTCTAGTGTTAGATGATGTTGCTATGCACTTTACAGTTCCAGAGTAGCAGTTGGTAAACATGAAATCTAATCCAGGAAGGGAATTAGGCAGCCTGTATGTGCTTAAAAAAAACATATCCGAAACCATGTTGGGTCAGTCTTGCACATTTGTTGATAACGCACTAAGGTAACGCATGCCTGTGCACTTTCTCTCCTTTAAACATCACATGTCCTTTGGCGGGGTAAGTGTCTATTCTTGGACAGCTACAGTGTCTCGGTCGGTCATTCATAATTCAACTTACTTGGCCTTGTTCAAAGAAGAGACTTGCAAGATGATGTGGCCTACCTGTTGCTCAGAACAACTCTGGGCACGATATGCACCGCTCACAAAAGATTTGGGGATTTTTAATTATGCCGTTTTTCATTTTTAAATATCCTTGTGAGCAGAGTATTTAATGATTCATCAGTTCAGATGGAAGCCAGAGCTTACACTGTGGTGTACCGTTTAGCTTAGCAGACCGTGTATTTATAAAACAATCATATATATAAGACTACAGGGAGGTATGACCTAGACGCAGGTTATCAATTAAACATCACAGTAATGGGTCTCTTAACACAGCCTATTATTTTTCCATATACCTTTTGATGGCCACCATCTCCCCAGTCTCATTGTTTTTGCCCATCAGGACGCTGCCGTAGGTGCCATCCCCCAGCTGCTTCAGAGTAGTGTAACGATTCATCCTTGTCAGGCAGATCTCTCCCTATTCCAGACACATTTTTTACTAATGCATCTGCATTTAATGAAATATAATTATGTATAACTTACTGGCAAAATTAAACATGCAGTCTTATAAATAAACTGAACTGCTAGTAGAGGTCAAGAAATACCATGCCATGCCATCATGATCATGATCCTTGATATTATTATGATTCCAATACGTTTTGGTTTAAAGACTAATTTGCAGACGAACACATCAACAAAACTAGTTTCATTAGTAATGAGAAGATCTAGCTCAACAATGACCACATATATAAATCTGACTTGACTTAATATAAATAACCAAGACCATGTAGGCTAGCTGAATGTGTTTAGACAAACTTTTTAAAAGTGCACTTCTCAAACAAACCTTAGCAGTGTAAACACAAATATCTAGGCGTTCACAAATAATATCACCATGCACCATGACCTTTCAGTTATTTCCAATAATGTTTTGGACAAGTGTGGTGTTTGTGACACTGCTCTCTATGCTTCATAACCTCAGTGACACTGGGAAAAGGAATTTTCAGATTTGTTTTAGAGGATGGCACAGTTGAGACAATTATCGAGACTTCTTGTTTACCAGTAGTTAGTTATTAACATAATTCATATTCGTACGTACTATAGAAAATGTTTATATGCTAATAATGATAATATGATGGGTATAACTAATGTGGAGAGCAATTGTCTGTACTGACCTGAATACATGTTAATAAAATATTAGAAAGAAATCACTATCAGGTACAGCTTTCCTGTTGCTTTCAGTATGACACACATGGAATTATGTAATTTTGCTCTTGACATCATCACCTTGCCGTGTGTATTACTTTCCAGGGACTGAGCCTAGTCCTGAGGGGATGTGATTAAGCCAGGCCAGGAGAATAAGCACTCAAGGAGAGCGTAAATAAGTTCTCTCATCAGCATAATGCTTTCAAGTCCTGATGTGTGTTAATTGGATTTTAAACCAGAGCAAAGGGAAAAGGAAAGGCAGCGCCTTTGAATTTGGGATTGGCCTTGGATATTAGAAGATAACATAAAAATGTAAAGCTGCTTTGAGACAATGCTCCATTATAAAAAAGGTTACCAAACATCGTGCCACCAATGCTCTGACTTAATGAAACATGAACTCACCAAGACATCTAAATGTTTTCTTGACTTTAGCATCAGATTCTGGAAATACTGTAAATTGCAGGGTTAGTTAATTAATCCTGCACTTCCCACCGATACTTAATTGGACTCAACATACTGAATCTTTGGGTCCTCAAACTATTCCTGAAAATCAGCAGTTTGGCAGGATGCCTTATCCTGCTGAAAGACACCACAGCCATTAGGGAACACATTTGCATAAAGTGGTACATACTGTTTAAAGTGTGTGAACTCTTTAGAATGTCCTATATTTCTGCATTAACATAACCCAAAACATCAGTCTTGGACACAGCTAAAGAGACCCAGCAACACAAACTAGACCTAAAAAGAAATATGTGGTCATTTAGTTATTGGAGAATATTAGTACATATTGCATACTTGTGGTGAGAAAGTGGCAAAGAAAAGTGTATTTGGTTTTTAGTATATGGTGTGACCCCCTTGCGTAGCAATAACTACAGCTAAACATGCCTGGTAACTGTTGATTAGTCCTGAAACAGCTTCAACAATGAGATATTGGCAGGTTTCCTCAAATGACCTGCTCAATACAGACCTGTCTACATTTCTGTTGGTTATGGCAAATTTATATCAGGTAACTAATTTGGAGATTATAAATACTATTATATATCTGAAAGCTATTTAAATTATTTCAGCTTGTTTTCTTCTCAAAACAGGCGCTCGTTGACTATAAAGAATCAAAGCCAGTGATGAATTACCCTGCATGTAATGCTATTGTTCATTGTGTGTTGTTTTCGACAGCCACTAAGCTGCACAACAGGGAACAAGTTATTTCTGTTTATTTGCTTTATTTCATTGCTGACGGCAGCAGAGGCCAGTTCAACAACGCACACAAGGTTATCACAAGACTAGGGAGTTATCTCAATTTAGTGTAATCAATTAACCTAACACACATGTATTTTGGCTGTGGGAGAAAACCATAGCACCCAGTACACCAATATACACAACAGGAAACAGTGGCCTATGCTCTTGAAATACTCATAGCTGAATGTATAGGGTTCTACCATATTACACGATCGACTGTTAATAGAAAGGGATCAACACATGGTCATGTCATGCCTTATCCAGGGCAACTTACAATTAATACAGTCTTACAATCCAAGAAATTGTGGGTTAAAGGTCTTGGGACCCTTAAGGACCCAACTGTGGCAGCTTGGCAGGGTACCTTTAACCCCCTACCTTAACCACTAGGCTACATCTATGCAGTAAGGAAGTACAGAAAAATATGCTACTTCCTCAAGACATGTAGACTGTAGAAACCCTTCATCATTATTCTACATATTATTAGATTTTATTGCCTTCATTTTTTTGTTATTCATTATATAACTTAGTTTCATTCTTATACTGTATATAACAGCCAAGCCACCCAAGTAGGAGGTTTATGGAGATTTACCTTTCCACTGTCACCCTAGGCTTGCACAATTCGGTTTGTGAGCTTGGACAACACATATTATAAATTAAACTGAAAATAGATATTAAAAAATTGCACCGGGCTCAAGACGCCATGAGCAAAGCCTTGCCTCAGCTAGAGGATGTCAGCTAGTGATGTCACTACAGCATGCAAGTCTGCGGCAGTGATGAATCACGGTTTACCATCTGCCAGATAGAGCGATCGATCTGAGATTGGAAAATGTCAGAAGTGCCAATTATTATGTTTAAAAGAGGAGGGAAAACTTGTCACTTGCTTGGGCTTTGTGGCAACACTTTGGGGGACTTTGGGGAACTGCTTCAAAATCAGTGCCAGTCCAGTCAAGCAAATGGACACTCACACAAAAGAGCGACAACTTTATGATAATGGGACGACAAATCGATGTCGCACATAGCCTATAACGTGCTTCCCGTTCACCTAAAATAACTCAAAACACAGGGAGTGTAAGGCACTGTCAGGTAGCCATTAAGGTGCAGTAATCAGTCAGGAAGGGGCTTAAGAGGAATTAGAACTGCATAAAGGGCATTCTCAGGCTTCGCAAGGTCGCTGAATAATGTAGCCTGGCTCACACACACTGCTGGTCCTGTGAATGATCACATGGAAACAGAGGTAAACATTATACAAGTGGAGTCCATGTGAGGAACATAGATATTACTCTGCTCTACACTGATATATACACTATATATATATATAATCTCAACGTTAGCCAGAGCTTCTGGTTATCACCAAGACATAGATGCTTAATCGCATTAGTGTGGAGCTAATGTAGTTCGCTTAAAGCTTAGTTATTGTTTAGAAACAGTTCAGTGTTTATCCGGTTCGTTTTAAACTCACCAGTCCATACAGCACATCGCCCTTTTTCCGTTGTCTGGAGCTGAAGATAGCAAGTTACGTTCTGTGAGATAAGGTTAAAAGATAAGCGTTTTGCTCTGTTCCCCATAAGGCGTGAACTAGCGTCTCCTTGGCAACGAGGACTCTAACGTAAGAGGAGTCGACTCCAGAGCTCCGGACTCAGAGTCGATTCCACAAGATCCAGTTGATTCCCGCACAGACAGCGCGGGTTAAACGCAAGGCAGAGCGTAGCTGGTACTGTCGTGTGTATTGTATTGAAGAGAGCTTTGTTCACTCGGAAACTGAGCTGTTTGTAGAAGGTATTAAGCAAGATATTGAAGTAACAAATATGGTAGTTTTCGTTTGGGTCTTTGAACGTAACCCGTGTGTGTGTGTGTGTGTGTGTGTGTGCGTGTGTGCGTGTGTGTGTGTGTGTTTAAAAAATTGCCACTGTTCAGAGTACCTTTAGAGTAATTTTAAAACTCTGTCTGTTACAATAATCACCAGGAGGTGGCGGCAAAATATCACAGGGTCACATTTCCCGGCAGTAATAAAATTGATCTTGAAAATCTGTCATTTAGTAAAACGATTAATCCAGATTTTAAAAGTTGGGACAGTATGTGCAATGCGAATTAAAAAAAAAAAAACATTTAAATTGACTTCTGTTTCCTTCCTTCCGTCTAGTCAACTTAATTTCATTTGTTAATTAACATCAATTCCTCCATTTCAGGTCTGCAACACATTCCAAAACTAGTCATGAAGGGTTATATTCATTGACAATAATGAACTAAAATAATATTATGTGATTTTAGACAAGCCAGGTGAACATAAGATTGCAATCCTCGAAAAAGCTGAGACTTTCCCAGGAAAAAAATTGGCGCGATATGGGAGGATTTTTGGGATCCCCCGGAGAATTGATGCTCCGGAATCCACTGTATAATAAAAAGTCTTTTCCAGATTGTCAAAACCTTTCATGATTTAAGGTTGTTGTGGTTTAAGATATGTTTTACAAAGCCATCAGCAGAATATTCAGCTGTTAAGCAAAAATGGTTGATATATGTGCCTTGTTTGATTGCTATAAATGTTTTTAAAAAATTAATATTGTTACAATATGTGTTAGGACCAAGTATGTGGGACCGAGGAATCCCACGGTATATAATAATAATGGGAAAATAATATATAACCAAACTAAAAAGGTGAAAAGGCACGCCGCGGCATCCCAGGAGGGAGGAGATTCCATAAAGGACTGGGTGAACGACGCTAAAACTCCCACTTATATAACGGGAGAGGCAGGTGTTCGCCAACAAGTCATACATTAAACTCTAGATATGAACCACCTCACTGATCGCTCTGTAAAGACAATCGGCGAGGCAACTCTCCGGGGAAAAGGTGGGAACCCTAACAAATATGCCTTAGGCGTAGTATGCATTGTCATTTTAACAGAGGAAAATATGGACTTTCTTCCAGAAATATGTAAAGAAAATATAGAACTGTAAAATCTTTATTTTAAAAAAAATCTATTTACGTGTTACTAAAAACTCATCTAAGATGATTTACGTGTGGATATATAGACCACATAACGTGTTGTAGTAGAGCTATATTATGCGAACTAGCGCTCTGTCGCCGGCAGGTGGAGCTATTATAAAACAAAAGAGCTGAATATTCTTACACTCTCCTCCTGCCCTCTTGCTTGCAAGAACGTGTCTCCATTCTTCATGACTCACACCTCTTTCTGTCGTGGGTAATCAGGAGTGAAGTGCACTGTATCTGTATTTGGTAGGGCACTACGCACAGATATGTGTAGGTTTTTGTTGGATCTTGTTCCCTCTGCGGACATAGTGCACTCTTCCAGACGGTCAGTCCATCCCTCTGCAAGTTCCAAATCGTAGAGGGCCATTGACAGGTTTTCAGGACGGCGAAGTTTGTTCTATTCATGTGCCTACCCAATCCCCTAGGAATGACTCAAAACCTTCTCCCATTTTGGCTTCTTCCATGAGGTGAAATAGACCCGAAAACTCAGCTGGATAGGGCATACGATCTGTGCACACATACAGGCAAAGGCTTCTTGTCAAAATATTATGGGAATCAAATTTGACAAGCTGTGAAGAAATTGTTCATTAATTCTACTAATAAACTAATAAACCCATGAACCATACACTAGCTGATGGTGTTATGTCCCCAGTCTGCACATATTGTCATACATGAATAGCAACCTGATCCTCTTTCATACACTAGAATTCAACTAAATTAAATTAAAATTTATTTATGTAGCACCTTTTACAATTGAACATTGTCTCAAAACAGTTTTACAATATTATATTATTATATCTTAAAAGACCAATCCCAGGTTGAGCAAGCCTAAGGCGACAGTGGAAAAGAAAAACTCCCTGAAAGTGGAAGGAAGAAACCTCGGGAGGAACCAAAGTTGATTAAATAAATGCTTATTACACAGACAGAATTCAGAGGAAGGAATCAAATTATTATCGGAGCTGAGTGACAGGAACAATACACCCATGGACTTCTATGTTCTTTATTGCACTAATGAAGTCTTTAGCATTATTTGTTTAACCTGGTGACTCACTGCAGATGTTAGCCAGATATCAGACCTGTTGCAGTCACATCCGTGTTTTTTAAAATCTATGTCCTACATTCCCATTCTTTTTTTGATATTTTATTGTTCGTCCTATCCAGGTTTGCTGTGTTCAACAAGGTATTTCAAATGAAACCAGAAGATGTTGTGGGGTTTCACAAAACTCTAATTGATTCCTAGAAAACGTGGATGTTTCCAGAAGCAGGCCTTTAGATTTTCTTCATGATTCTAAATGTTGCTGCCATGATATCAGTGTGTATTCGGAATAGTGCTTATGCTTACACCTCATATCATGCAGGTTTCATGTTTTTGCATGTTTAAATACATATTTCAGTTTGTAGCCAGTGTGTCTTACTGTATATGCCTGTCATAATCAGACTGGCCAAAGACTTATTTAAAAATATCCCGACAAGTAAAAGCAAATTTCAACAACGCAGTCTACGCGCCGGCCTAGGTCAAACGAAAAGTATTCTTGTACTTGAGGAGCATGATCTGAAACCTCAAAGAGCCTTTCAAGCATTGCTGGGATCTTCAGACAGAACTCAGAGCACTTTAGGCCACTATAACCAGTCAACAAACACAAATGGATTCTGATTTTCAAACCCTCCACCAGCGCTCACCACCACCCCTTCCTGCATTGTCAGAGGTAAAAATGTCACTGGAAGAAAGCACAGGCATTAAAAAGGGTGCACAGGTGCACATGAAATGTGCCTTTTATTAGAATCAACCAAAGAGAAGTCAAGCACCATTGTTACCACACATATGGGCTGCCTGACGGGATATTACGACTCAGCTGGGTAACAGCCATATAACGCAGATTACAACAAACACTTTAATTATTGTTGTACTTATTCACGTAAACACATTCTAATTGTAACAAAATATTATTTCTATAGACATGTTTTTGCGTTTTGGTTTGTCCAAATGATTGCACACATACAGTATATGCACAAAGGAATATATCACATGCATTTATGTTTGAAACTTTAAGAATTGCAGCGTTGCAGAAAGGGTAGTTTACATTTATGTTATGTTATAAAATTTATATTAAATAAAAAAGTTGTATCTTAAAATATTTACGTTATTGAAAAACCATCTGTATATTTAGATTTTCTGAAATGGCACTGAAGACTATGTTATTCCAGTTTATTTTAAGAAAAGAGTAATTAGCAGATTGTACTACATGTACTGCTCCCTTCAGCCTAAAAATAGCATCAAAGTGGCATCAAAAAGGTGCACAAATATCAGTGCACGAATTCTGCATGGTTCTGAGCTCAGTAAGAATTTAACAACTGAAAATAAACCTTCTTTTAAGCCATGGTTAGTTCAGTTTAACACAACACAAAACACCTTTACAACCATGGCAAACGAAACAGTGTAGAATCGTGTTATTGTAAATTGTCATAACCATTTTTGGTAGGTAATACCAGTTTGAGTAAAGCAATGCTGATCCTGTCGTGATGTTAATAAAATAAATAAAACGGATGAGCAAACAACAAACAAACTACGTAATGCACTGTATTACACTGACTATTTAAGCATTTCTGTGTGAATATGTTTATCATGGTTAAAAAAAACCTTTAGTCTTTAATAATGAAACCAACTAATAAAGACTGAATCTCTTTTTTATTGATATAACAAATCATGTTTGCAGTTTTAATGTAAACTGTGGCTCATAAGTATTACTAAATTCTGACCATATCCTAATAATTTAGAAAGATAAATGTATTAAATGAGTGTACAGAGATATTATACTATTAAAATTTCTTATGAAAAAATAACTATAGAAAGATTCTAGGCAACAGCCAACTG
>JAUZST010007482.1:0-14148 GCA_034779995.1 Parotocinclus haroldoi | reverse complement strand
GGGATAAGGTTGGGGATGCGGTTAGAGTTGGGGATGGGGTTAGAGCTGGGGATGGGGTTAGAGTTGGGGATGGGGACGGGGTTGAAGATGGGGTTAGAGTTGGGGGTTAGGGGTGGGATAGGGACAGGAATTAGAAAAGGGTTGGGGTTAGGTTACTGGGGTTAGAGTTGGGGTTGGGAGTGTGAAGCTTAACCCAGAAAGGACAGGGCACATACAGATGCCCTGGATGGGGTAGCTGTTGCAGAATCGGTGATGTTCCCCTGACTGCTCCCTCAGACATGGCCAATACATGAGGTACTGAGGTATAATACATGACGAACAATGTATATACAATGCCCAACCCAGCCAGAAGGCACTGCCAGGAATCGGGACTGGGGTTAGGTGCAGATCCAGTCTCCATTTCCTCAGGCATGGCCAATCGTGCCAGGAGGCACTGCTGGGACTTGATCTTGTCACCACGGTATTAGTCACTGTGGTATTAGACTGGACCAATAGCTGTTAGATGGGACTAGTTTAAGCATATAATCAAGATTGGTGTCCACATACTTTTGCCCACATAATGTTCACACTTTTTTTGTGAACATTTGTGCTCACTATTCTCATGGTGCCTTTTTCTCTTTAGTTTAGCTGAACCCATGCGCCCTGTCATGTTGGTGCTCTATGCTCCATAGATGCGACTGACCCTGGCAAGCTGATCCTGTAAGTGCTCCCTCAGTGACTCGGGACATTTGTGAAGCTGGCTCGTCAGCTCACTGTACCCATCCCTCAGCCTGGCCAGGATGTCACGCTCGGCCGAAACATTAGCCCTTCCCTATGAAACAACAAATGTATGCACGCATACGTATATGTACAGACACAGACAAACACACAATCATGAAGACAAACCAAGCCAGGGATAGGAGGAAAAAAAACCAAGAAACTAAGGAAGACAATTTTTCTTTCCTTTTTCTTATCTTCTAATATTTCTAAAAATAAATAACAGAATATAGCTCATGCAAAGATCCCATACAATAACAGACAGTCTCTTTCTCTTGCAACGCACGCCAGCTTTAATAGTAGCTGACCATTTTGAAAGTGTATCCCAATTTCCTGAAAACAAGACGAACTTTAAATCTGTCACCCATTCAAACTAGTCATGCCAGAACTTAAGGCAATTGGGCTTAAAGGGTTAGACTGTTAAAGGTTAGGAAGACGTTAGTAAAGGGCTGACAAACGTTTTGAGATAGAAATGCAGGAAACAGAAAATGTAAGGAAATGTAGAAATGTACTTTCTTGCTGACAACAAAGCAAAATGCTCCTAGGTACGAAAGAAAGCCTTAATTAACTCACACACGATTCCTTTAAGACGGAAACATGTTGCGTTTACCTTCTCTTTCTCACTCTGAATGTTATTCTCCACTTCACTCAGTTTGAGCTGAAGCTGGTTGATGATATCTAACTCTGCCTCCACTTGATCTAACTCAGCCTTCCTCTCCCCCTGCAGCAAAGCTCGTTCCATCTCGGCCTGCAGACAGAGCAACACAGGAAACGCTACAATCTAATTTCTGTGTTTAATTTCAAAATACTCTTTAATCGTTCAACATACATTATTGCTTAACTTTACGGCAGCATTTAACAATTTTACAGCGATTTTAAAGTCGCAGACGAACTTTCAAAGACGGAATAAAATCATGACAGTCTTTCTGGAATCCCGTCGAAATTGCGTCATTTCATTTCGGCGTTTCGCGTAAGGGGCAATCGTAGTTCTTGTAAATCAGTGCTGAAGTTCGGATAAAATCATTATCGTAAGTCCCTACGAATCACCAAATGGAAAGCAATGCAAAGTAAGTACAGGAACTGGTCTCTGGCTCTGACCTACAATATGGGCATCTGTTAGTCCCCGTTACTCTGTTCCCTAATTGCCAGCACCCCCACACGACCTGATCAGATCAGATCCTATTTGGGTGGTGGATTATTCTCGGCACTGCAGTGGTTTTGACATATTGGTGGTCTGTTAGTGTGTGTTGGAAGTTTTTTCCACAATAAACAAGAATATGCTGATATCTGCAGTATAGTGGCTATTGCTGATAAGTGCAATATAGTGTTGTCAAAAATACTGGCAAGAACCGACAGTAAACAAATACAAATAAACGGCAGGTCTGCATTTTTCTTTGGTAAAAAGCGCAATAATCTACATTTCTCAACTGATCTTAATGGGTCATTTTTATATGTATGTGGACTGCAATAAAAGCTTTTACTCGCGGTACCTTGACTCTCGATAGGACTGTGAATCAGGGTTAAGCAAGCTATAGCAGCTCATTCACTTTAAAATACTGAAAGAAATAGGTAAATAGTGCATCAGTAAATTATTATAATTGACCATAGTTGAGAAAAACATGGCAAAGTCAGGTTGCTTTCTATGAGAAAGGACACAGATCTACTCAAATGCAATATATACGGTATAGAACAAAAGTAAAGCTACAGAAACAGAAAATAAAACAGAAATAAGCTCAGTATCTGTCTTTGATCTAAAAAAATTTATAGAATTTCAATATTATTTGAAAATGTCTTATCAAAGCTGAAAGTCAATTATTGTGACAATTTTCTATTTATTAAAAAAAGAGTGAAAAAAGAGGCAGTAGAACTAAATAAATGTTTTTAATGAGTTTTATCAGTGTGTGTGTGTGTGTGTATGTATATATATATATATATATATATATATATATATATATATATTTCAGGGGATATTTTAGTGAATTTGATTTAAAAAAGCATTTTATTTAATTGAACAAGATCATCACAAACACAAACGAAAATCTAAGAAAATTGTTTTGATTACGCAAATGAGATGCCAACTCAGTTATGGTGATTGAGTAGTAAGTGATATATTCATGAGGGTAAACAGAAGTATGTTAAACTGGACGAGAGTGCCCCCACATTAACTGTTCAGTAGGGTGTATGGTCACCCAAGACTGCCAAAACACACTGACAGTGATGGAGCATGAACAGGATCAGATTGTCCAACAGTTCTTGTGGGATCCTCTTCATATTACTTTTGAAATATCCCCTAATTTTTGTGAGCAGTGTATTTAAATCTTTTCAAAACCAATATTATTTTTTTCTCCATAAGATGGTAAATTGGCGCATGGCAGTGCTCACCTGGCTCAATTCCCTGTTAACTCACAGAACTGTGGTTTCTATTCTTTTTCTAAGTGGCCGAACTGACATATGCTTTTGCAATTTCTCTTACAACATGCTCTTGTAGATAGCTTTCAATGCCACAGTGCAAAACAAATATATAATGAACCTCTATAACATAATATTTTGTTTTTATCCGCATTAAATTGCCCAGAAGTTGCTCCTATTAATACAAAGTCTATAAATATAATAGTCAAATCTATAATAGTTAATATAAAGTGTTTATAGAGTTTATAAATTGACTAGTGTAAGTATTTTACTAAAACTCTGGCACAGTACTGTGCATTTCCCACACAGTCATCTCTAGGGTTTCCAGAGAAATGTTTGAAAAAGAGAACATTACCATGGGGCAGCATTCTCTGGACAAAAAAATCCTTGTTGATGTTAGAAGGGAATGGCCAGCCTGTTCTGAGCTGACAGTAAACCATACAACCGATATATGCAAAAGAACATCTCTAAATACACATGTTGAGCCTTAAAGCAGATACAGCATCACAAGACCACAACAGGTGCCACTCCTGTCAGCTACGAATTTGTATAACCCTGTCTAGTCTGAGTCTCAATTTCTATTGCGAAATTCAAATGTTAGGCTCAGGAGCTTGGTGCAAACCATGTGAAAGCATTAATTCATCTTGCCTTATATCAATGGTCCAGGCTGGTGGTGGTGCTGTAATGGTGTGGAAGATATTCTCTTTGCACACATCGGTCCCCTTATTACCAGCTCAGCATCGTTTAAACTCCAGAGACTAAAGAATTTATCAGTGTGAACTGAATTGATCAGTATAAATATATAATATATATGAATATAAAATATATATTTGTTACAACATTTTAAAATTACTGTACAGTTATGGCTCTGACAACTTGTGACAGGTGAGGAATGAGACCCTTGGGTGTATCTTGATAGAATAATCCAGAATCTCTGTGTTTGAATATTCACCATCAAAACTCTTACCACACCAGTTTCCACGTGAACATATGGAGTATTTCACCATAAGTTGTTTGCAGTTTGTTTCTACTAGAAAATGATGAAATGTTACCAATGTTACCAACTAAATGGTTTACTAGATATATCTGGCAAGTTTGAATTGGGCATTCTGCGGAAACCGTTTGAGCGAGCAATGTTCTGCTAAAAAAAAATGTCAGTCGGAAGCCCTGCCATGAGAGGCAACATGTGGCAGCAGGATGTCCTGCGCTTATCACTGAGTTATTGACCCTCATATCACTACTGTTGACTGACCGGCTGTTTATGCGAGGGCTGATACTCTGATACTCAGCAGTTGGGGCAGTGTGTCACTCCCCAGAAAAGGTGAAGCGAAGTGCTCGCCACAGGGTATCCATGCCTGAGCCTAACCAATAACGGATCCCAAAAAATGTAATGGGCGCCGAATGTGCCTCCTAAGTGCCTGAAAATGTGTAATGAAGCTACCACCTGTGTCTGGGATGGTAGTCAACAAAATGCTCGAGCTGCTTGTGCTTGTTGGACGATCAAACAATCTTCTCTACTTTTGGTCTGTTGTTGCTCTCTGGAGACTGGTCGCCATTCTCTCATGGAACCACCTCTGCCAACAACTTCTGAAAGATAAGTCAGGACGTCCTAGACGGAGGACAGATTCAAAGTCAGTCAACTGGGCAAAGTGTCTTGGCAAAGACCATTATAAAGGCATGTCTGTCCGTCAGCAGTCTCTCACCAAGAGGTACACGCCCTAAAAGTAGCATCTGAGAGCCTTTTTATAGAGCGGTTACTGAAGCACTTTTACACCCTCTTGTGGCAAGACCTAGTGTCAAATCAAAGCACACCTGTAATCATTGACATACTGTATATGCGTTAGACGTTACTGCCATCCGATGTCATTTGCTTTTCAATGAGTATACGTCTGGGTATCAAACACCAACACAGCGAATGAATTCTGTCCAATTATTAGAAAATAATCTTTTTTTTTAACCCTCTGTAAGACTATGGCTGGATGTAGCTCTTGTAAAAGGTACATAAAACAGTTTTGTGTACGTGATCTATAATGGGTCACGTTGTGTACTCAGTATTTCAGGAACATGTGATAAACAATTTACAAGAACGAGTAAATTGCCTGGTGCTCTACAGAACCAGTGTGGTCAAAGAATTAATCTGACACCATCATTTCTTACTGACTTGTTGTGAAGTAAATGCCTGAATGGTGATTGCAGTTTGTATGCTGTCACCTTGAGTGGATACTCCTTATATAACAATGGCTCAGTTAGAGTATTACTGCAGTAATTTCCTATATTGTGTGTCCTTTAATGGTAGGCTGTGTAATGTCTCCTTATAGTAATCAGCGATGCTCTGTGGTTTTGCCTGTGACTAACCTCCCACACCTTTTGTCCTGGCCGTGTTTAAAAAAAGCCTTTTACGACATGCTGCAGTTAACTGCTTTCTTAAAAGCCCTTCACTGTTTCATCTGAAGCATCGGAAAATCTGCAGCTACCACTTCCCCTTCGAAAGTGTTTGTGCTTCCTGTTAAGCTCCTCCGAGTTGACACACTGCTTCTCTTAAGAATGATTGGTTCTTTCGATCGCTTCATTCTAGGAAGAGCATAGAGGTGTTGTCAACCGGGCTGGGTATTTTTCTGTACTCTGATCAGAGGGTTTGTCAGAGCCTCTAATAATGCAGTGATGTTTGATTAAAGAGGTAATGCTGGTGGGTGAAGCACTTTGTGTTGCAGTTCTGTTTGTTTATTGCTACTGTGTGTTTCGGCTAACTGATGTGATTTTCATTGCGCATGCAGGTTCCTGATGCACGTTGGCTCTGGCCGGATGTTGTAGCTGACTCTGAGAGGACACACTCCTTCCTCTCCCTCTTTCCCTCCCTCCTTTCACCCACTTCAGCATGTCCACCCTGCAGGTGAGAGCAAACTCAGTTCTCCAATAACCCGCGAAGAGATGAGGTCGTGTGTTTTATAGCTGCTTCAGTTTATTATTAGTCAGCGAGTGCAATTAGTTCAGTTTTTTATTTATAACCTCCGATGAGAAGTGAGAAGTGAGAAGGAAGAAGTACAGTCCTAATGCAAACTATTCAAAAAACAGAATTTAATATTGGGGATTGCAGTCATTTTGAAATGCAGTACAGTTATAGTACTATGATGGTCAAGGCTCTTGGACGTTTATCAGGTTAAATACAGTGTTTGCTTGTTAAGTGGTTGAAAGCACAATTGAAAAAGACAATGCATGCCCTGCAAGGAACAAAATAATGTGTGTGACATTTTTGCCATTTTGTTCAGCTTGACAGTTTTTACAGTTATTACTAGTCAATAATCACATTATATTTGCAGTTAATAATCACAATTATTTAAAATATCACAGTTAATTGAAATAATGGCAGTTATGTAAGACTACAGTAATTTTCCATATGAGGTAGATTTCAGCAATAAACAGAATGTGAGTTGGGTGTACCAAGGCAGAAATGTCTGAATAAAAGAAAGCAGTAAATGCATTCATTGAGATGTAATGGGGATTCAGGAGAAAGATAACCCAAAGAACTTCTAACTTGGTGCTGTTAACGTAGTTAGAGGGAAGTGCTGAGTAATGTTAGCTGTGTAGATCATTCTATATTCTTGGCACGTATGCTAGCAGAATTCGTTGTTCTTTCTGTTGTCATACTTTGAATGTTTTGTCTGAGTTTTTGGGTGCACACTCATGCAGTGAGCTTCAGGCTTGTGATTTATTAGTTGCGTTCATAGAACAGACGAATTAAGTCATTAAGCTATTAAGTCGGTTTTCCTGAGTCCTTACAAAGGTGGCTCGAGCCATTTCTCTAACTGAATTACCATAGTTGAGCTAAATCACAAAGACAACTTTGTGTATATAACCTAAGACACAAGACATGAGTGTAACCCAAGCTTTTTATTAAATCGATTTCAGGATTTGCCACTGTATTTCTGCTATTGCTTTTTACCACGAATTTATTTATCATTTTTCTGCTGTGTTCACAGTCCTTTTTACATCGTTTTGCTTTTCAGACAATCTGGCCTCCTGGCACAGAGTGTGTTGCCAGGTACAATTTTCCTGGTACCACTGACCAAGACCTGCCACTCTGTAAAGGAGATGTTCTTACTATTATAGGAGTTACTAAGGTAAGTGTCATTATTTAGTTAGAAAATAAGGAAAAAAGTTTTCTTCTTTCTTTTTTTTTTTTGCACTAGATCTTTAACTAATCTGTAACATTAGACTGTTTGTTTGTACCTTTAATCGAAGGGCAGAAAAAAAGAAAAAATGGTTCCAATAATTGTTAATTAATAGGCACTTGTAGCTTCAGCACAAATCTAAAATAGTAATTTTTTCCTGGTTTGTAAGATATGACTGTTTTAGGTTTCCACCAAAACTGCTACGCTATTGGTGCATAATAATTAATGGGGGTCTGGGCCATGCCTGTGTGTACAAGCTTTTTGCTTATGAAATACACTTGCAACACTTGTTAACCCTTGCAGACTCCAGTGCAAAAAAACAGCAGCGCATTTTTACTTCATCAAACAGTAGCTGAAAATATTGTTTTGCTGAAGCCACAGCGCTAATGTTTGCTAATAACCGATGAAAGTCTGGGCCATGCCTGTAGTTATGAGACAAACTTGCAATATTCATAGCTAATTGTGTAATTTTACTGCCAAAATACAGTAGCACAGTTTTACTGTATCACAAAGCAAAATATACGCCATGAGTATTGTTTAAGTTTTGTACCGAAGGGTCAAAGCTAATGTTGCTAAAAGCTAATGGAAGTTTGAGCAGTGCCTGTATGTATAGGATTTTTTATATGATACACTTACAACACTAGCTAATATAATTATGTAGCATTAGTGCAATATTAGAGTAGCGCAATATTACTTAATTAAAAAGTACCTGATATGACCTGAATATTGTTTTAGCTTTGTAGTGAAGCTACATCGCTATTAATGCTAATAACAAAAGAAAGTCTATGGCTAAATCTATATTGACCTGATTGACCATTAAATGCCTGTAATAGTTGTTAGGTTCCCTGGATAATATAAACAGCATACGTATTTTTTTGGACTTTATAAAAATGTATTTGATATATTGCATTAGCATCAGTGGCTATTCACAACAGAAGCAAGGTTATATCTGTACTAGTCAGACACATTCATACTGAGCAGGTCACGTTTGGGCCACAGTCTTGTTTCATGGGCACTGATATGTTGGTCAACCAGCATTTATTGGCAAAAGCATGCGAGTTAAACTTCTCTCGTTTTAGAATGGCCGTTGTGCTCTTGGGAACTTTCAGTGCAGCAAACTTTTTTGCTCCCTTCTTTAGATTACATTTACATTTACAGCTTTTAGCAGACGCCCTTATCCAGAGCGACTTACGAATCATATAGTCTTACAATTCAAGCAATTGTGGGTTAAGGACCTTGCTCACCTTCTGGTTCAGAGTCCAGTACCTTAACCACTAGGCTACCACAGTTCCTCCCCACAGTCCTGTGATTGAGCTTTACAGGCAGTTCTTTCCGCCTTGGTTTTTATTTTTGTTTCTGATATGCACTGGTAGCTGTGAGACCTTATATAGACAGGTGTGTGTCTAATCCTGTCCAATCAACTGAGTTTACCACAGATGGACTCCAGTCAACAACTCAAAGATTATCAAAAGAAATGGGAGGCCCCAGAGCCAAACGGTCTTCATACTTATGTCCATGTGAAATTTTTGTTTTTCCTTGCAATACATTTGCAAAAATGCTATATTGCTCACAAAAATTATCCCATATTGAAATATCCCTTAATTTTCCTGAGCAGTGTGTGTTCACTTTCCTATTATGGGGTATTACATGCTGAATGATATGATACAAGTTTTTTTTTGTTTTATTTAAGTCTACAACATAACAAAATGTTTAAAAAAGTGACAAGGGACTTTTTGAATACATTGTATACCCAGTTGGACCAATATGGATCCTAGCGCAACGCATGCTTTTCTTTGCTGTATTTTTCCTTGTTGTATCTTCATATACTCATGTATTTTGTGCAAAATAACAGAAGCATATTTTCACTTGGTCCAGATGTAGCTGAATTCTCTTTCATTAATTATGAAACCATTGCTGCTTCTGTGCTCAAAGCCAGTCTTATATAATTGTTTGTGTTTGCATTTTTTCATTAAATCCTTTTTTACCAGGACCCAAACTGGTACAAAGCCAAAAACACAGTGGGACGAGAGGGGACCATCCCAGCCAACTACGTCCAGAAACGTGAAGGTGTTAAATCTGGCGGGAAGCTCAGTCTGATGCCGTAAGTACTGTAGGCTATTCAGAAGATTTATGTTTTGTAAAATAAGATGTAAAAGACTATGAGGTTCAAATATACTGCCATACTTACTGACAGCAAATATGTAAGGATGTTATATCACATTACATTTATGAACAGATAATAACCTGGCAGACTTGTACATCAGGACTGTACAGACCTACCAATTATACCAAGGTGCTAATTGTTTTGCTTAGTTAGGTTTTATTTCCTCTTTTGCTTAAACATAAAGAAGACTTTTAAACATTTACACTTAATTAAAAATGTTATCTGGAAAGGTGAATTATTGTGTTAAGGACAGTAAATAGGAAAAATGATCTGTAAGAAAGTCTATAGAGACGAGTTTATAATTTTCTTTATGCTCCAGTGCCAGTCTCTGAGGAATACACAGGGTGCAGGTATAAGCGTGCCCTTGACAGGACACCAGCCCATCGTACGGCATATTAAACAGCAGTACGACCCAAGCAACCTAATTAATGGTTTGTTGGGTTGTTAAAGTTAAAATGAATCCATGACTTTACTGAATGAAAATCACTAATATTGTTCACGCACCTGTAAAATAAAATAAAATAAAAAGCAGATCTAAATTCAAATGAATTTTATTTTCTCAACAGTTTGCTGGTACACAACCAGAAATTTGATATAGCATAAATGTCGCAGCTAAATCCACATTTTCCCCCACAAATCATTAAAAATGCATTGCCTTCCTGCTGGGTTGGGTAACATACAGGCATAAATGGCCTTGTCAATTACCATTACCAAATATGACTTAAATCCTACTCATAGATAGAATAAGCATTAGCACATCAATACTCCATAAGCTTTAAAAGGTTCAGAGTTTCGCCGCTTGTCTCTGGTCGCATCGCCACATTACAGCTGCACTTCATATCCTAGACTGGCGTCCTATAAAATATTCCTGCAAATTTAGTTTCGAATTCTTTCTTCTGCTCATGTACAAAGCGCTCAATAATTTTGTATCCTTTTACCTATCTGAGTTTCTACATCCTTACAGACCTGTGCAGTGGCTAAGATCTTCAGCTACTAGACCACTTACAACTCCCTCCTCTTACACCTGTAGCTTTGGTGACCAGGCGTAGCCTGTAGCTTCCTCTGGAACTTTCCAGCGTCACAAATTCACCAGCACATTAGAACTAACCTACTTAAAACATATTGATTTTTATCTTACCTACAACCATCTGTTTTTATTCCATTAGAGACGATGTCATTACCTGGTCTGCGTTGTTATTCATGTATGCTGTCATTTGCTTTGCCAGTGTTTATTATTGTTATTATAATAAAAATTGGTCCCTGCTGAACCCTGTGGTTCGGAATTGAATGTATAATTGATTAAAACTATGAAGATTGAAGAGTGAAGGTTGTTTAAGGTTTAACAGCTGTGGAAAATATTAGGCGACCACTGCATAATATCAGTTTCTTGTGATTTACTGTTCGTAGTATATGCGTTTGAGTGAAAAAACTATTTTATTCTATAAAATATTCTATATAACATTCTATATTCAAGTAAAAATATTTATTTACAGTAATAACCGGACCATTTTTTGCTGTAAATGACATTTGTTCTAAATAACAAAAACAAGTTTATATTCATTTCTTACCAGTTTTAGTATTTGAACTCTTTATTTAAGTGTCTTTTCCCTTAAATGAAATCAATAGTTTATAGTAAATTTTCTGGCAGATTTTTGATACCAGGCTAGAGCTAGGCTGCAGTTTAGATATGTAATTACTAGAAGTAAGATGCAGGAACTCATGCCCATATGTGAGAGTTGCGTGTGCAAGAGGCGTTCTTCTGTGTCTTGTATTTGCGAGAGCTGCTTTCACTGATCAGGCCACATAATAGCGTTTTAAATAAAGACAAAAGAGCGGGCAAATACACTCCACATTTAGCAAGCATCGGGCTATATTTGGCACACACATGACTGATATGATCAATGTTCACTTACTGTTCTGTGCTTGTGACTCATATCTTCCTGCTAATGTATCTGGCTCTCATGCCTCATTTGAATCGGCACTTCTGTGCTCAGCTGTTCAAAGCAGGAGGAGAGGGCAGGCGGTGTAATAAATAACCTGCTCACAGGAATCGGGGAAATGGAAAAAAAAAAAGCCAATCTTCTGGGTTGAGATATGCAAAGCTGTTTTAGGACAAGAGTTCATCGGAAAGAGCATATCTGTCATTCTTCAATTACTGCCTGCCAAACACGGCAGCAGACATGAATGGTCTGCTGCTGAATTTATCCCTCTATTATTTGCATGTCTAAAGCCTTTTGAAACAAAGTATTATTGGCATAGTGAAGACTGTCAGCAGCTTCACTGCCGGCTGCATCAGCATGCTTCTTCTCTGTTAAATCCTCAAGTCAAATAGATTTAAAGAAGTATAATGTCTGTAAATGTTTAAAAACCAGTAAGTACAATACCAAATGCGTTTGAGAACATGCAAGAACACAGTGGCGGCTGGTTGTAACCCTGTTATGCCAAGTCAACCCAAGTGGTAATATGCGTTTTGTGTGGCAGCTTATAATTGTTCCAAAATCTTATTATTGCCCACCCCTACTTACCACGACCCATAAATAAAGGTATTTGTTTGTGAAATTGTTAGAGTGCACTACATAGGAAATAGGGCACGGTCTCATTTTCTACATTATGCAGTATGGCGCATGACCTTATAACTACGCTAACCTGTACTATATCCTAACATGTTGCAAGCACAGGAAATCTTGAAATCTTATATGGTCTCGCAGCTAGCAAATCCTGCCCAATCGACTGAACTTACGACAAGAGGACCCCAGTCAAAGTGTAGAAGATACTCCAAGATGATCAATAGAAAGGGGAGCCACAGCTAAATCTCATAACATAGTCATAACATATGTCTGAATACGTATGTCCGTGTGAAATTTTAGTTGTTTCTTTACAATAAATTTGCAAGAATGTCTATTTTCAAAACATTCTATTTTCACTTAGTCATTGCGGGTATTGAGTGCAGAATTATGAGGGGTAATGCACATGGCCTATATATAAAGGCTTTAATTGCGTCTCGGTTTGGCAAATTATGAGCCCCTTTCCCCTTTTTGGAAGCATGCAATTAGTTTACTCTTGTTTTTCATTCAGACTTTGCTATGGAAATATAAACGCTATGTATTTGTGTTTTTCCCCGACAGTCTCTGTATGGAATTTACTGTATTCACTGTGTGATATTTGATCTACTGTGCTGTCTGCCTTATTTTAAAATTGTGTTTACAAACAAATTCAAATTGGTTTATAAGGTTCTGAGCCAATTCTGTTAAAGTTACAAGGCTAATAACGTGATGATATTTAATGGCACTGTGGTGGTACAGCGGTTAAGTGACTGGACCAGAATGTCCAGCACTCCAGTCCTAGCACTGCCAAGCTGTTGGAGCAAGGCTCTTAACTCACAATTGCTTGGTCTGTAGTTTGGTAGATCATTTGTATGTTGCTCTGGCTAAGAGGGTCTGCCAAATGCCTAAATGTAAAGTAGTTGTAAATGCTGGTCATTTTTCTAACACTGCAATCTCATTTTCTCTTGACCATATGATGCAGCTTTACAAACTGGTACTAACAGGTTTTACATGTCGCTTTTAGCCTGTAGGAAATCTAGTTTGTGAGGGTCCTGTGTGATACTGGACAGTTTTTTATTACTCTTTTTTTTTTTTTTTAGTCCTCATTACTTTTCTCATTACAGCAGATGAGAATCTCTGTGCTATTCAACAGCATGCCTGGAACACTAGATAACTTGCGCGTGCTATTGTTTGAAAAAGAATCGTAAAATGAATCTATGTGTTTCTCAGATGGTTCCATGGTAAGATCACACGGGAGCAGGCTGAGCGGCTTCTCTGCCCACCTGAGACAGGACTCTTCTTGGTACGCGAGAGCACCAACTTCCCCGGAGACTACACACTGTGTGTGAGCTGCGAGGGCAAAGTGGAGCATTACCGCATTATCTATCACAATGGCAAACTCACCATCGACGAGGACGTTTACTTCGAAAACCTCATGCAGCTTGTCGAGGTGAGGGTCACACAGTCATCCGTCCCGATTAAATACAGGCATTGCTGAAAAAATACACCCCGAACTTCCCACTGCTGTCACATGAGTCACACGATTAAGGTGATATACCAACAGGACAGCTTCTACGACGCCTTGCAACCAAACTTGCCGAAATGTTATAACTCCAACAGCAATGCTGTGTAATCAGTTAAACATGTCCATGGGATTTCTTAGTAGGTGCTGGATTTGTTTCATCAGCTGATAACTCAAACACAAAACACTCCTGTTAAATTCCTCTGTTTTGCACAAGAAAGAATGCGTGCCGCAAAGGGATGCCTGTTCTGACATGTAACGGGCAACCTCGCCAAATATTACAAAAGTGTTCTGTCCTTTGAAATAAAATAATCAAGAACAATTTTTATAACAGAACAAAAATTATGTTTAGCTGTTTATGTTAGCTGTTAGGGCTCACATCAAGAAGGTCCCGGGTTCAATCCCATGTCTGCGTGGGGCTTACTCCCAGTACTTTGATTTCCTCCCGCAGTCCAAAGACATGCGTTTTTGATGTCTCTAAAAGTGTCAGTGTGTGTGTGTGTGTGTGTGTGTGTGTGTGTGTGTGTGTGTGTGTGTGTGTGTGTGCGTGCGTGAGTGTGCGTGTGCGAGCGCGCGCCCGCTCGC
>JAUZST010007481.1:0-14149 GCA_034779995.1 Parotocinclus haroldoi | reverse complement strand
TGTCAGTCCATATCAGATGAGCTCAGGCTCAGGGAAGCCGGCAGTGTTTCTGGCTGTTGTTGATATATGGCTTTCTATATCTTTTTGCATGGTAGAGTTTAACTTGCACTTGCAGTTGGAGCGACAAACTGTGTTCACTAACAATGGTTTTCTGAAGCATTCCTGAGCCCATTTGGTAATATCCGTTACAGAATAATGTCGGTTTTAATGGTGTGCCCCCTGAGGGATCGAAGTTCAGAGGTATTCAATGTTGGTTTTCAGACTTTCTGCTTAATTGCAGAGATTTCTCCAGATTCTCTGAATCTTTTGATGATATTATGCACTGTCGATGATGAAATCCCTAAATTTCTTGCAACTGTATGATGAGAAACGTTTTTCTTAAACTGCTGGAATTTTTTGCTCATGCAGTTGTTTACCAAGTGGTGAACCTCGACCCATCCTTGCTTGTGAACGACTGAGCCTTTTTGGGATGATTCCTTTATACCTATTCATGACACTCACCTGTGGAATGGGCATAGAAAGGACATAGCTGAATTTGCAGGTGCAGTAATGCATACAATCAAACAGGTCTGCCAGCAGTGCAAAAATCTCAGTCTACATGAAATACTCCTCATAATGTTGGCCAAGAGACTGATAGACACAAACCGCTGGTGTGTTCCACGGCTTGTGAATAAAAATCACTTTGTGTCCAAGTAAGAATTGCTTCAAGAATTCAGTGCAGGTCCTTCTTAACCAATTTCTGAAAGAACACTCTGCATACCCTAAACCTATCGAGCAGAATGGCACGAAAGAGACCTTTGCTCACATCTGATCACAAAGAATATTTTCCTTGATACCTTACGGAGGAAAAGTTATTGGATTCAGAAAGCAGCAAATGTGACCATTTGGCATGATGAGCATTCAGGCGCAGTCACACATCTGACCTGCAGAACCCCCAGATGTGAATCCTCTTGAAAATCAATGGGACTACCTGGAACAATTATGCCAGGGAAGTCATCCACGAAATCTAGCCAAACTGCACAGTTTGTTTACATAGATAGAAACAACACAACTGCCTGTTTCATGAAGTTCCTCACATTTGGGTATCCAGTCCACATTTTTTTTTAACCACAAATATTTTTTTTTCAAACAACAGTCCATTATCCACTATTATCTTCAACACTACCCTGCTTTTATCATCAGTTGCATGCACTTTCCTAGATCATCAAAACAAAGTGATTAATTTTCTGACAGTTCTCCCACTGATTTCCATATGCCATGCAACTAACCATGTTCAGTTCCTTCAGTTCAGCACCTTTAGTAGAAGAACTTGATTTCTGTATCTGTTACTTTTGCTTTTCTTTTCTTTTCTTTTTTTTCTTTCCTTTTCTGCACTTTTGCTTGTGCTTCACCGCTATTCTCATGATGCACACTCCTGTCTAATCAAGCATTTACACCTTTGTTGCTTTCGACACAATGCATATTTGCACAGCCTTGTCACCTTCTCTTAGTTGTCTTTCTCTTAATTGCCCCTACATAATTCCTCAACCATTTTATGAATAAGGGCGTTTTCTCACTAGTTTCAATTCACGCGAATTTGCTTTTCACGTCAACTTTATATTTTTTTATTTTTTTCAAGGCAATGCTTACCAATAACATTTTCAAATCTACAGTTTACAGTACTACTACATGAGGAAAAGGGTAAGGATTGTACTTTTGCTGGTTTTATTTTTTCAGTTGAATATCGTCACATAATTCTGTGAAGACACAGCTCTCCAAATTAATTTAAGCCTCGTCTACTGGGACTTATTTCCAATTGTTTAATCTAAACATAATCTAAACAGCAAATCAATTTTTTATCATGACAAATTGTGGCTAAGGTACTGGACTATTAACTAAAACGTTAAGCATTCAAGTCGCAGTTGGGTTTTTGAGCAATGCTCATAACCCTCAGTTGCATGGATTGCAACTAATTAATAGTATCAAAATTGTATCAGTAGTAAGTCGCTCTGGATAAGGTTGTCTACCAAAAGCTGTAAATATAAACAAAACTATGCAGTGGTCCCAGAGCTTTTCCACAAAACAACAATTTGGGAACACTGGTCCTGGACAGGTCCCCAGAGACATGACAGCTTAAGACCAAGAATTATATAAGGTATGTAAACGATTTGGACTGAGACAGATTGACTGCTTTAATATCTTCATATCTCCGCTAAAAAGCTCAACATCATGCACCACATCAGATTTACTACATATTGGTAGTTTGAAGTATACTAAAGTATGCGTTTCTCCATCCATCCATTATCCTCTGCTTAAACCACATGGAATTGCAGGCCAGCAAATCCGGCAACTCTGGGAGCAACGAAAGGAACAACCCTAAATGGGGTTCCAATCTGTCATAGGGCACACACACACACACACACACACACGGTCACACACTTTAGAGACACCAATTAACCTAACACACATATTTGGACTGTGTGAGGAAACTCGAGTACCTGGAGTAAACCAATGCAGACAGGAGGAAGGGAGGGGGGAGGACCCAGGCCACTCCACCTTGGGCTTGAACCCGGGACCCTCTTGCTATGAGGTTGCGGTGCTACCTACCGAGCCACCGTGCTGTTGAGTTTGTGAGTTTGTGTGTTTGTTAGCATTTAGGTCTTTCCAGGAGACTCACTGACATCTTTACATGCATAATCATTTATAGTAGACCTATAGATGCATTAAAAACATTCTTTCTGCTAGTATGATTGTTTAAATGAATTTTAATTTATTTTACATTCTGTTTATCGGAATCAATAGGCTATTTAACAGAAGTATTCGATATTGATTTAGTACTCTGATTTCTATGGAGCAAATTTTACTTTCATACTGGGTGCCTGGAAAACAAATACACTTACAAATAATAAAAACTCCACTGTCCATTTGCTATCGGGATATTTATCCTTTTCTCAGTTGCATAGATTTGAACCTTTCCTTGTTAGCCTCAGCTACTGAACAGCACCTACTGTTATTAAACATGTTGCCATAATGGTCACATATTCTTTTTTGTCCCTTTGTTTCATCACCTCACTAAAGGTACAGTTATACATCGGTCAGCCATAACATGAAAGCCATATTCTTTCTACACTCATAGAATGTAGTCCATCTGTTGCTGTGAATACATTAGTCCCCTTTCACAATGTTCTCCAATCGTCAGGATCATCACAGAGCAGCTATGAACGGATCAGACACGGCAGTCATGCTGGAGTTTAACACTGTATTCACTCACTGTTCATTATATTACATACGCCTATATTATATTAAATAAGCATAGTCGGAGACAGTAGCTTATATGTTCCTACACAATTTGTGCTGGTCGTCCTCTAATCATTCATCAGTGGACGCATGCAAAGCTTTGAGTGATGAAGAACTCGAACAACAGTTGTTGTACGCAGACTCACTCCCATCTCAGCTGCTGAATCTTTAATCTCATTCAAAGTATTAGTAGTTATTAGTGGCTTTGTGGCCTTCCTCAGTTATCTCCTTCTTTGTGAAGTCAGCCTTCCAGTCCCAGGTGTCTTTATACTACAGTTCCTTGAGAGACATTCACTGAATGCAGGTGATCTCCACTTCACTAATCCTGAGACTAGTAGCACTAATTACCTATATCTAGGTTAGTCACTCAAAGAAGGGTCAATATTTATTGATTATTCATTTTCTTATCTGCTTTATCCTGGTCAGGGTCACAGGAAAACCTGCGCCTAACACAGGGCACAAAGACAGTGCACAAATACCACATCGTAGGACTCACACACTTGTACACACTCTCACACATTGAGTGTACCCAGATATACATGGAGCTGTGAGATGACTATGCGGAACGGCCATTACGTTGTGGACATTTGTTTTTAGTGTGACATTATTTTTTTAAGTTAATGTAAAAAAAATTCTAAATGCAATATCCAAGAGGGTGGCACTGTGTGTGGCAAATAGAGAAAATTGATAATGAGTGTAAAATGGTGGCTGTAATATACTATATACACATTTCTATAGATTCTTTCGAGGGATGTTTGCCTAGATATTCTGGATACAATTAAGTTGTCCCAGTATATCAAACATGTAATCACACACTGTGCCATGTCATAAAACTGTGTGACTGTACATTCATTGGATTTAGCAGATGCCTTTATCCAAAGCGACTTCCAGTTCATACAGTCTTACAATGCAAGCAATGATGGGTTAAGGACCTGGCTCAGGGACCCAGCTGTAGCAGAGGTGGGATTTAAGCCCTGGACCTTCTGGTCCATAGTCCAGTATTTTAACCACTAGGCCATCACAGTCCATAAAAGCTAACACTTGATAAGCGAACGTGCTAACCACTACCTTACAGAGAAACTGTAACACCACCGTATAAGTGCTGTGTTTGTAGGTGATGATCATGCAGCATGCTCAGGCTGAGCAGGTGATCTGATCTGAGCTGAATGCACAGGGTAGCTGTGGGCAGTGCATCATGACTGATTTGTTCCTGTAGTGGCAAGCACCTGTCTGTCTCTCGGCAGGGTGACCTTGTGTATGAGTTCCAGTAACACAGCTGCAGAAAGGTGGTTATTCAAGACTGATCTGGTTCCTGGGAAACAGAGATATGAGCTATGCTATTCATGCATGCACTTTAATTGAAGAGCAGATCATATGAAGCCTCAGCTCTGATTATGTCAGCTTCTGTTTCATTGTGTATTATTAATAGCACTGTGGGCAAAGCAGAATCAGATACAAAAAATGCAGGCTGTATTTAATCTTTCATTTTCAGTGCTGCATATAATTTGTATAAAGGCAAAGCTTTTTCTGTACCTGTGCAATATGCTCCCACTGTTAATCTCACTTTGATCCCAGTGTACAAGTTCTGTGCTAAGTGCATAGAAAAGGAAAGCAAAAAAAAAAATGCAAAAAGATTTTGATTAGAAAAGGCATTTATTGTACATATCATTTTTTATTGTATATATTAATTTTGTTTTTTTTTGCATTGCAACTATTATACCATTAGACCAACATTACAATGCAATATGTTATATAAAAGTTGAAAAAAAGTACATACATAGTAGTATCCATATACAGTTTTTAACAGTTCTGTATGAGATATGAAACAGAATCGTTTATTTATACCGAACAGTTTTGTATAGTGTATACCACCAAAAGTTAAGCCATACAAAAATGAATTGTATAGTATAGTATTTAGTTTAGCAACCACACTGCTTTCTGAAAAATAATAGCTTTAATAAACTTTAATAAAGCCATAAAAAGCACAGTCACATTCTTATTTTTTTCCCAAACAGCAACCCATCAGTCAAGGATGCATTTAAATGTATTGAAGCTGCCATCACATAAGTATTCGGGAGTAATCACAGAACTAAAGGCGTCACTGTTTCTGTCCGCCAGCAGAATGTTCACATTTTGCCTGCTTAGTAGACTTTTAAATTTTAAAAAATCAGGTGCTGAATTTGCTAAAGGGTTGCTCTAATTTCTTAGCAACAGTAACTGCAAAGCTCCAGAGCCAAGTGACTACAAAACATGCTTTGATTGTGTCTACATATGAAGCAATGGACATTTTTTTAGATTTTTGGCTGAACTATTACCTTCACAGTTATGAATATATAAATGAATAAGGTTTACCATCTAAAGATTTAGCATTTGTTAGACAGAGTTTTATGTGCTATATGTGTCAAGCTGGTAAAGTGCTACTGCTAGTGCTGCTGAAAAATGGAGAGAAATTTGATCTGGCGCAGTCATAGATAATCAAACGCTAAAGCTCGATTACAGGCTGAAAATAGCAGAAGCTTACTTTAATGAGATTTCAGCCTGCAGTAAACACTAGAATGGCTCTGCACAACATTCTCAGAGCCTCCTAACCCATCATTACCAAAATGACACTGCACGGATCATATTGAGTGCACTGAAGGCAGGACAGCTAAAAAGAAAAAGCCCCACCCTTCTCATATACACAGCAGTGAAATACAACCCCTAATCAAAATGGGATGGAAAATGCTAATTTACTAAATGGTTCCTTACATTTACTTTGACTTTTATTTTGTGCAGACAGCATATACCCAATAGATTTCATATTGATGTGAAAAAAGATGTGATTGTGGCAATTTGGGGCTATTATTGAGGCAAAAAAACAATGAAAAAATAAAGTTATTTATTTGTATTGTTTTGGTTTGTTTTAAATTAGATACCATCCCAACTTTCTCTGAGTTTGTGAAATAAAAAACATAGAATATCAACTTACTGGAGGCTGCTATTAAGAATTCACTCATTACAATTTTTAATTCAAATGTTATAGCTTTATCTTATAATTTGTTTTTATCAAAAGAGTCTGAAGGGAGAGAAAATTGGTTAAATATGGCACAAAGATATGCAAAAAAATGTTTTATAATGTTTTTATTGTCATTTCCCTTTTAAATGGGAGTTAAAAAATATTGTTGCATTACATAATCAAATGTCTATTATTTATCAAAAATATTATTTTACTTTATTTGTAAATTAATTGTTCCATTAATTGTTGTACCTCTAAGCAACCTTAGCAACAGGCCATATCACTTTTGGCACACCTTTAAGCAGTCATGTGATACATTCATATTCTTATGATTATGCAAAGAAAATTCGATTTCTCTGTTTTAAAGGTGTGTTATAGACTATACTGTTATTCTAAATAACCATGTAGAACATTATTCCTATTCTAATATGAGCTTCCTGTATATGTCTTCCTGTAAATACTTAAATTCACCTCACAGCTCCTGTGCCCCTGGTTCGATCATAAACCTCAGACTCGTGGATTTTGTATGGCTGTGTGGGTTACTCTGGGTACTCTGGTTTCCTCCTGCATTCCAAAGACACATATTAGGGTAACTCGTGTTTGGGTTACCTTTGTATGTATATGAGTGGGAGTACATGCAATGGATTGGCACCCTGTCTAGAGTTTTTCTCGTCTTTCGCCCTGTGCTCCGGCTAGGCACCAACTTTCCTGCGACCCTGACCAAGATTAACGAGATAAGAAAATGAATTAATGAGCACTGCTTATTGTTCAGTTCTTGGCTGTGACATTAAATCGCATAACCATATACACATGTGTATATATATTTTACAACAAAGCAATTGCAAGATTGACCTTCACAAATGTGATCTATATGTATATAAGGAATATACAAGAAACAATACGAAAGAACGCATTTTTGATCATGCCATGGTCTTCAGACAATCCAGATGATATAGCTTTTGCCTGAACATGTGACCAGTAGTTCCCTAATTTTCATAATTGGGACTATGGTTGGGTAACAGGAATGAGTGAAAACCCGAGGACATGACTCAAATGGGCTTTTTAAAGTCTAATGTGTTGGAAGGCTTTTAATTGTTAGGTTAATTTGTAAAGTGGGACAGCTAACAACTATTATTTTTGTTCTAGGTCGTTTTTATTCATGTTTTTAAATAATAAATTGTGACATTGCAATTATATCAGGTGGCAGGGCACCTGCTTAATAATAAAACGTTTTAAAGTTAATTTAATTAATGAACTACACATGTCCTCGGGACAGAAATGGCACCCGTTCGATGGAAGGGCTTCTATACTTTTGTATCAGGTACGCAGTGTATTCACCTAACCTTTGTATACACATATATACAGGTAATAGAGATCAAACCTTAGGGGCGTGGCTTGGAAAGTCTCGTCCAATGTAATTGCACTGCTGTTCGAATGTGGGCGGTGTTTAGCACAAAGGGCGTGGTTAAAACAGGAAGTGTTGTAGTACTGGCCGACCGGCTGTCACGCAGTAAGGTTGGTTTGTACAGTCTACCTAAGCGCTAGGCAACGCTGGAGGAAACGTAACGTTTTACTGAGCGTTATGGTGCAATAATGAGTGGCAAAGCTTGCTTGGTGTACGCAATGATCTGAAGTAATGACACGTGCGCTGCGGGCACTGCGTGACGCGCCGTTTCTGTGTCCACGCTGAGTGACAATTCAACACCTAACGCTAAAGCACCGGAGATCAGCAAACGTACTTCGATTTTCACCGCCTGTCCTTCAGAGGCCGCGGATGGTTGAAAAGCCTACAGTGTCGCTCTGACAGAGAGCAGAAGGTGGAAACTATCCCCATCACGCACGCACGCACACACTCGCGCGCACGCACACGCACGGGAAACGTCATCAGCATTTTCCTGTAGTTAAATGGTCGAGATCGAGGAGGTCACGCGCAAAGGAAGGAAAAAAGAGAAGGTAGGTCGATTTATTTTTTCTCTAATATATTGTATGCACATAGTACGACCTGGATTAGGCGTTGCATTCCACGTTTATATTATTCCAAACCTGCATTTGGAAACTATGGTCGCCCATTATCCTTCAAAGCGACATGGATTTATCTGATCTGGCCTATAAAACGATATAATTTTCGACAGTCATCTGCTTCCGATTGGGGTGAGGTTTTCCCAAATGCATCCAAATGCGCTGAGCGTTTATTTGGTATGATTACATCGGGTACTGGATGATCAGTAGGATTCTATATGCCAGTGTATTTTTTTTTAAACCGATATATAGACTACACAATGTGTTATATACATTATTCTTACTGACTGAGAGATTCTAACATGTGGTGATGCATATATGCAATTAAAACTTTTACCCCCTCTCTTCCACAAGATATTAACGGAAATTCAGGAAATTTAAGAGAGCAGAGCAAATACTGGATTAGGCCACCTAAATGGGGGATTACAGTTTTGGAGTACTAATTAAAAACGTTTCGAACAAAGCCGGTTTCCCAGTCAGAAATCATCCGCACCTGCAGCATCAGCCTGCTAGTCCGCCTGCTTTCATCAACGCTCCAAGCAGTAGTGGAAATGCAGGGTCTGCTTGGCTTTTCCCTGCTGTAGCAGCACATGCTAGTGCACAACATGAGCTACTGGAGGCTGACAAAGCCAAAGCACAGCAAGACGACCAGGAAGGACAAGAGAAACGGCCTCGGTCGCCACAGGTCCACCAAGAGTCAACGAGCATCATGTCTGAATTAGAACATACCATACCAGAGGAAAGTCAGCTAGAGAAGGGCGCTGTAGAGAACGGGAACGGAAAAGAGAGCTTGCGACTGGAATCTTCCACCCTGTCAGGCTTTGACTATCAGGAACCAACTGCTATTGGGACGTTGGCGCAGTCCAGCAGCTCGGCTCTGCCTAATTTCAGCAGCTGGTCCACAGCCATTCCAGCCAACCCATCAGCCATGTTGGATGAAGTGGGTTTTTTTAGCCAAACTGTCACCACTGGTAACACTGCCCCTCCATTGCTGTTCCAGAATTTCTCCCATCAAGCCAGTCCTGGTTTCGGAGGTGGCTTTTCCCATCAGATTGGCCCACTTTCCCAGCACCACCCACCTCCTCCACCTCATTCTCACTTCCAGCACCCCCACAGTCAACACCAACTGAATCGCAGGTCCCCAGCCAGCCCACACCCTTCTCCTTTTAACCATCGGAATGCTGCTTTCAGCCAGATCTCTCATTTGGGGAATAACCTAAATAAGCCACCTTCACCTTGGGGAAGTTATCAGAGTACGTCCTCCAGCCTTTCTTCTAGCTCTTGGAGTCCGGGTGGAGGTTATGGTTGGGGCGGCTCTCAGGGCCGTGAGTACAGACGTGGTCTGAATGGAGGCATGCCAGGCATCAGCTCCATCTCGCCCATGAAGAAGTCGTTCCCAAACAGCCAGGCACAGAAGTATCCTCGCAACAGTTCAAGCTTCAACCCCAAACCATGGATGGAGGATAGCATAAACCGCAACGACAGCTACTTTCCTTTTCAGGTAAGATGGCCTGAAACTGGTTTGCTAGTTATACTGATCCTGTTTATAGCTTGTGGATTTGTGCATCTCATATGTAGACTGTAAAAACTAATTCTGGCTAGATGAAGTTGCACATCTTGGACACCCAGTATTACAGATCATTAAAGCATTGTGTATTTCTGTACGGCTCTGCTACCCTTGGCAAAAATTCTGGAATTGCCACACATTTAGCATGTTCATGCTTCTGTTTTTACTTCGTAGCAGATAAACACCTTCACACCAGGTTCAGCAGCTCCTTAAGGTTTATAAGCACTCAGTTTTAACTCCAGACTCGTTTGCATTTTTAGACTTGTGCCAGTATTTGTTTCAGAAATGCAAATTATGAGGCGATGCCATTATTTTGCTCTCAACGTCGACTGGTTCTGCTTTTTTTCCTTCTTTTGATTTGGACAAAATATGCCATTAAATTATTTTTGTTTGAGGTATAAATCAGAAAACCAAAATGTCCTGCTGTCGAAGTTACATTTTAGTATAATTTCTGTCATTTGTTTATTGCTATGGAGGTAGTAATCTGAACCAACACCCTAAAAGTATGGTGATTCCTTTTCTTTACCAGTGAAGGTTAGCTGTTTTGTTTGTCCAATCTGCCAATGACAGCTAGTCACTGCTGTGACCTGGTTTTATCGACGAGTTAGACCACAGACCAGATGTGTAAAGTATCTCTGCTGTTCTACTTCTGCAAGCCATGCCTGATATAAAAAGACACTGATGCGTGAGTCAGTATCAGTAGATGGGCTCTAAGGCTTGTGGCTAAAGGGAAATTGGAAGATGAATGTCTGTCTGGTGTGGTTAATGGCTCAAGAGAGCATGATTATTAGTAATTCCAGACTGCGGGAAAGGAGAAAAAAACGCCAGGTCAGTTATGGAGAGGGCTTATTCTGCTTCCACCACCTATCATGGTGTAATGACAGGGTTCTTCAGTGGAAGAGGGATTGTTTAGCAGTCTCGTGACAGGTAGTTTGACATTTTCCAAAATGAATTTCCAAACATAATATTTACCAATGTGTAAATACTGATGTGAATCAGACATACAAGTGTCATGCTTTGCTTAATGTGTACTGTTAGTTGATCATTTTATGTTTATTTGGCTTTCTCATTTGAGCTCTCTGACAACAGTGGGGACATTGAAACACACACTGTTGTTTCATATGCTTAGTCAGTCCTCCCCTTGCACAGCTTCTAGCCCAATTTCAAGAACAGAGCTCGTATTGTGCCTACATGCCTTTATGCCCTCCTCTTTTAGACCTGGCCTGCTTTACCAACAGTTTACAACGATGAGGAACTGCATGGCCATAGTTTGTGTCATCAAAATATTGTGTTTATTTTTTCGTAAGAGCTACCATAAAGTCAATATTTGAATCAAATTATTGAATACATTATCCGTTGCATTATCGCTGCATACATCACCGTTGCAGAGCATTTCACAATATGTGATATTAGTTATTACAGACAGTTTGTAGTGGAAAACTATTGAGGTATTATTGATAGAAAATGCTACAAGGTCAGAGAGGCACCCAAAATTTCAGTAACATATTTGGCAAAAAAGGTTCAAATCAGACTGGCTCAGAGAAAGTATGTTTTTTTTAAATCTATAATTAAAAGCACAAGGAAAGTCAACATGCAAACAAAGTATAAACAGGCACAGAACAGTGAAGCAAGAAAGTCCGTCATTAAGAAGTGTCACGCCTGTGCCCTCAATTGGGACCTGAACTGATTTGAGAATTTATATTATTAGAACGCAACAAAACCCTAACTAAACACCATCCCTTGTTGGGATTAGTAAGTCAGGTCACAAACACTGCTGTATCAAACGGAATCTGAGCAAAGTTTGAGTCGAAAGTAAGATGTAGACATCAGCGTCGAGTACTCCTCAATGGGGCGGGAAGGTGTAGGGTAACTAGAGTTTCTTATATTTCTGCTTAAATAGCTAAGTTGATCAAGAGATTGAGAGATATTGAACAAGTTAGACAAAATACAGTTACTTGGTAATTTATACTTTATACTACTTTTAAAAATGACTGGCTATTTCTAAATGAAATGGGTCAGATTTATAAATCAGATGATTTAAATAAATTAGATTTTCTGATATTTTCGACCACTTCTTTGTCCACAGTCTGACTGTCTCTGGATGGGTGGAATCCACACTCTTTAGAGAAAGATTTGTAGCCTTTGCTTATCTGATGTGCATATTCTGGGAAAATATCCCTTGTATGAGCCAAGATACGTTTTGTGAGGATGCATGTTGATGCATCCCTATTTGCTAAATACTACAGTGCACCCACGCAAACCCAGTTCATTTCACCTTCAAGTATGCATACCATGCCACTTACAGATGTGTAATAAAACAGAATGGTTTTAATAAATAAATGACTGTGTATTATTGTTTCATTGTTTGGTCTTTTTAAGACATTTGGGCAAAAACATGTATGATTTTGAGCAGTTTCACAAACTTTCAAACACGACTGTATGGCATTGCTAAGGTTATTCTCTTCTGAAAATAAGAATTTTTCATCTGTGATCTTCTACCATTTAATTTGAGCGCTTATAAGTAAAGTAGGAAGTAATGGATGACCGCCTAAGAGTTTTCAAACACAGAGTCCTTTTTAATTTATTTATTTTTGTTTTGTTTTCCTCATGCCTTTTTTTGTCAACATCATGGAGGGGTAGTCTGAGGCCTATCTGGAACGCAAAGGGTGCTAATCTGGTGCTCACCTGTATGGCCATACAGGATATTAAATATAAAATTAAATGTTTCCCCTGTAGTTAAAATTCTAATACAAATTGTGTATGCGAAGAGTTTTCTGTTTTTATATTACGTCAAATTTATTGTTCAGCATCCATGGACCTGAAATGTACCATAGCTACGTTATTACAACCCCTGGCAAATATTATGGAATCACTACTCTTGGAGGAAGATCTATTAATGTATAGTTTTGTAGAAAAACGTTAATCACGGAGACATGCCACAAAACTTTTTCTTTTTTTTTTAATTACAACCTTTTGACATTAAGAAAACAATAATATATTTGTTGTAGTCAGTCACAATTGTTTTCTGGATCAAGTAGAGGAAAAAATTATGGACTCACTAAGTTCTGAGGAAAATACAGAATCGCTCTGTGATTTGCATTTCTATAATAAACACCCACATCAGGTTAAATTGACTAATTAGTCATCAGTTAAAAAAAGTGCTCACACCTTGGAGAGCTGTTGCCCAAAGTGTATTGATATGAATCATGGCTCCAACATGAGATGTCAGTAGAAACAAATGAGAGAATTATAAAACTTCTTCAAGAAGGTAAATCGTCACGGAATGTTGCAAAAGATGTTGATTGTTCCCAGTCAGCTGTGTATAACATCTGAATCAAGTACAAACAAAATAGGATGGTTGTAAAAGGGAAGCATTACAGGTAGGCCAAGAAAAACATCAATGCATCAAGATAGAAAACTTGAAGCAATAAGTGTTGAAAACAGAAAATGCAAAGCAAATCAGAAACAAGTGGGTGGAAACGGGAGTCAATGTCTGTGATCGAACTGTAAGAAATCACCTAAAAGTATTTTGATTTACACACAGAAAAGCCAAATGTATACACGTTTTTATGACTGCATTGGCTATGGCATTGGCTATGATTCTGACTTTAATACATTTTCTTCATGGTGACCCCACAAAGTGGTTTATGGTTCAAATCACAAACCCATGTGGTTCTCAGATGCACTTTTGTTTTTTAGCCTGTCATTGCACATGTTCCAAAGTGCCAGATCATTCACTTGAGCTGTAATAGCATTACACCACTTATTACAAACTAAACCACACTTGCCTAATTCAGAATGCCTTCTCAACTTTGAAATCCAGCTATATTACTGAAAAGAGTACTTTCTTGCTAGATTGTGCATCTCCTATTACCATTTTTATGTTCGTGGATTGATAGATTTGTTATTTATTCTAATAACATGATCATGTACAGGATAATAGGTGGCACACTGCATCCCCGGCTTGTACATAAAATGAACAAAAGAGGGGGAAATCCCAATCTCTAAAGAGTAGTAATCGTTCTCTTTGGGTTGTCAGCAGGAGCGCAGTCGGTCCTTTGATGGCTTCAGCATGCACTCTCTGGAGAACTCCTTGATTGACATCATGAGAGCTGAGCAGGATTCTTTAAAAGGTATGTGTTAACTGGTATCCTTATAACTGTCATTCATCCCAATAACCATGAATCTGCAAAATGACTAGATATTTCCATACGAAGAAACTGTGTGTGTGTGTGTGTGTGTGTGTGTGTGTGTGTGTGTGTGTGTGTGTGTGTGTGTGTGTGTGTGTGTGT
>JAUZST010007480.1:0-14150 GCA_034779995.1 Parotocinclus haroldoi | reverse complement strand
AACCAGTCGTCCTGTCCCTGCAGCTGAAAAACACCCCCATAGCATGATGCTGCCACCACCATGTTTCACTGATGGGACTGTATAGGGCAGGTTATGAGCAGTGCCTGGTTTTCTCCACTTATAATTAACTCCAAAAAGTTCAATCTTCGTCTCATCAGACAAGAGAATCTTATTTCATCTTATTTCATGCATGGGCGTTCATATGTTTTGCACTGAGGATAAGCTTCCATCTGGCCACCCTGCCATAAAACACCGACAGGTGGAGGGATGCAGTGATAAGTAATTTTGTAAAACGTTCTCCCATCTCCCTACTGCATCTCTGGAGCTCAGCCACAGTGATCTTTGGGTTCTTTGTTAACTTTCTCACTAAGGCTCTTCTCCTACAATTGCTCAGTTAGGCTGGAAAGCCAGGTCTAGGAAGAGTTCTGGTCATCCCAAACTTCTTAAGGTAATGTAAAGATAATGGAGGCCACTGTGCTCTTAGGAACCTTAAGTGCTGCAGAATTTTTTGTATCTGTGCATTGCCACAATTCTGTCTCTGAGCTCCTTGGGCAATTCCTTCGACCTCATGATTCTCATTTTCATTGACATGCACTGTGAGCTGTGAGGTCTTATGTGACAGGTGTGTGCCTTTCCTAATCAAGTCCAATCAGGTCAATTAAACACAGCTGAAGGATAAGAAGAAATGGACAACTTGTGAGTTAATTATGAGTGTCATAGCAAAGGGTCTGAATACTTATGACCATGTGATATTTAAGTTTTTCTTTTTTAAATAAATGTACAAATCTACGTCTGGTATTTTTTTCTGTCAAGATGGGATGCTGAGTGTATATTAACGAGAAATAAAATGAACTTTTGATTTTAACAAATGGCTGCAATGTAAGAAAGAGTGAAAAATTTAAAGTGGTCTGAATACTTTCTGTACCCACTGTATACTGATTACTTAACTGGAATTGACAAAATGCAACAATCAAAAGTGTCTGCAATGGGCAAAACTGGACATTGGATCAATGGAATCCAATTTTTCTTTTCCATCATCATTGAATTATTTATGTGGAGAAATGATGGCAACAGGATATGCTGCAGGAGGATTCAACCCAGTGGTGGGAGTGTGATAATCTGCTTGGAAACTCTGGGTCAGTTTACGTAATGCTAACTTGACATGTAACGTCTACCTAAACACTGATACAGACCGGATGGATTTTTTCTGATCAGTGTGTATTTACACACAGATTGACATAAATAAAATACATGTGTAAATGTAGTCCAAAATAATAAACACAAATGAAATTTTTAAAATCATGTAAGTACATTGGCTGCTTACCGAGAATGCGAAATATAAGATGAAGTTGATCCTCTACAGTAGAGCCAGGAAACAGAGGCCGTCCTGTGATCATCTCATAGAATATACAACCAACTCCCCTGCAGATGGAGAATGAAGGATAAATTGTGAAAATGAAACATTTTTTGTCTTGCCCCTTTATGTATTTAAAATAATTTGAATGGGCATTGCATTGTTCTTGGTTTTAAATGGTTGTGTTCTTGCTTTTGGTCTGGGAATCACCTGATGCACCTAATATCAGTATTTTTTTATTTAACTTTCTATACCTCACCATGTCTAACGCAAGACTGTAACAAAACAAGGCCAACTTTATCAATACTGAATTCATAATTAAATACCTATAATTTGTAGACGTTTGTTGTTAGCCAGCATGAAGTGTGCTGCTTGTGCAAGCTGTATATTTAACTAATTAACCACAAAATATATAAATAAGCTTTATAGGGCACATAACTGTGTTTCTTACCACATATCAATAGGAGTGGAGTACTCTGTTGATCCTAACAACACATCAGGTGGTCTATACCAGAGTGTGACCACCTCATTAGAGTACGTCTTTGTGGGCACAGATTTAGCTCGAGCCAGACCTGCAACACAATGTGTATATAAGGCATTTCTAGAAAACAAACTGTTAGGAGGTGTCTAACATTTATATAACTATAAACACGCTGATGGGAAAAGATGGGACTTACTGCAGTGACACGGATGTTGTGGTGGTGTGTTATTGTGCAGTGTGCTGGTAGTGTTGGGTCAGACACAGCAGTGCTGAGGTTTTTTATTTTTTTAACACTCACTGTGCACTCTATTGGACACAACTACCATGCTGCATAGTTTGTGTCAGTCAGTCACTAATCCTTCATCAGTGCTCACAGGATGATACCTTCAGGATCCTGGTGGCTAGACATTATTGGTTGTTGGACAATTTTCAGTCCAGCACTGACACTATTTAAAATTTCCAACATCACTCCTATGTCTGATCCACTCATTCAACACAGAGTAAAACTACTCACATCTGGTTCCGCACAACAATTCCTACAGGCTAATGGTGCTTGACATAGTACAACCCCAATTCCAATGAAGTTGGGATATGATGATCATTTTCAACCCATATTCAATTGAATACACCACAGTTCAAATGAATAAACTTTGCTTTTTGCAAACATTGACTTATTTTGAATTTGATTCTTGTATCAAAAGATTTGGACAGGTGCATGTTCACCACTGTGTTACATCACCTTTCCTTTTCACAATACTCAGTAAGCGTTTGGGAACTGAGGACACTTACTGTTGAAGCGTTGTAGGTGAAATTCTGTACCATTGTTCTAGGATCTTCATTTTGTATTTTGTTCTTCATAATGCACCACACATTTCAAATGGGAGACAGATCTGGACTGCTGGCAGACCAGTCTAGTACTCGCACTCTTTTACTACGAAGCCACGCTGCTGTTACATGTGCACAATGTGGCTTGTCATTGTCTCTTTGTGATAAGCAGGGACGTCCCTGAAAAAGACGTTGCTTGGATGGCAGCATATGTTGCTCCAAAACCTGTATGTACCTTTCAACATTAATGGTGCCTTCACAAATGTACAAGTTACCCATGCCATGGCCACTAACACACCACCATACCATCAGAGATGCTAGATATTAAACTTTGCACTGATAATCCGGACAGTCCTTTTCCTCTTTGGCCCGGAGGACACGACGTTCATGATTTCAAAAACAATTTAAAATGTGGACTCGTCAGACCACAGGACACTTTTCCACTTGGCTTCAGTCCATCTCAGATGAGCTGAGGCTCAGAGAAGCCGGCTGTGTTTCTGGGTGTTGTTGATATATGGCTTTATTTTGCATGGTAGAGTTTTAACTTGCACTTGTAGGTGGTGCGATGAACTGTGTTCACTAACAATGGATTTTTGAAGTGTTCCTGAGCCCATGTGGTAATATCCATTGCAGAATGATGTTAGTTTTCAAAGTGCCACCTGAGTGGCGGTCACAGGCATCCAATGTTGGTTATGGACTGTATATGATGAAATCCTTACATTCCTTGCAAGAGAAAAATTGTTCTTAAACTGCTGGACTATTTGCTCATACAGTACACTTGTTCACAAAGTGGTGAACCTCGCCCCATTCTTGCTTGTGAACAACTGAGTATTTCGGGGATGCTCCCTTATACCCAATTATGACATTCACCTGTGGAATGTTCCAAACAGGTGCTGGGAACAAACTGGAGCTTCCATGCAATTGCGCTAACCACTGCGCCACAATGCCACTGTGGCAGCCCCAGTGCATACACATGAGAAGTGTATTACAACACCTTTTGTCAACCATAAACGACTTTTGTTTAAACAGGACAAAACATTGAATGTGTTAAAAATGAGGGTAACATATTAAAATGTGTGCCTAAATCTCAAGGCATTACAAACACACCTAGCCAACTGTTAAGCATGAGAGTGGTCCTGTTACCTGTAAAGAACAATATTATCTTCTTTTCTTGCTATTTTTAAGTCCTGTTTTATGTCAGATATCCCGTACAGAGTTAGTCTGGCACCTAATCGCAGAAATCATCTGGCAGCGTTACCTACGGAGTATACTCACCAAAGTCTGCCAATTTTAGCTCTCCCCTGTCATTTATAAGGAGATTTTGGGGTTTCAAGTCTCTATGCAGAACTTTCCGGCGATGGCAATATGCTAGTCCTCGCAAAAGCTGAAAGAGGAAGATCTACAAAACAGAAATAAAGATTAAATGTAGAGTGGTGCTTGATAGTTTATGAACCCTTTAGAATCTTCCAAATGTCTGTGTCAAATATGACCTAAAACATCATCAAACTTTCAAACCAAGTCCTACAAGAACATAATGAGAACTCAGTTAAACAAATATTATACTTGATTTGGCATTTATGTATTGAAGAAAGTAATCCAATATTTTAAATCTGTAAGTGACAAAAGAGTATCTATAGCTTGCTTTGTGTGCTTTCATAAATATTTTTTGGATTGAGGTCAGAATTTTGACAGATTAAAATTATTGCTCTTTATCATTATCATCATAATTATCTTTATCTTTATTTATCCTTATCATTCTTTGAAAACAAATTGTGCGGTATGGGCTGTTGTCTTGCTGCATGACTCACATTCTATTGAGATTCATTTCACAGACTGATGGCCTGACATTTTCTTTTAAAATTGCTGGTATAATTCAGAATTCATTATTCCTTCAATGACAGCAGGGTTTCCTTGCCCAGTTACAGTAAAACAGGCACAGGCCATGACACTACCACCACTGTGGTTCCCAGATGATATAAAGTTCTTATGTTGGAATGTAGTCTTTCCTTCTAATCTAAATTTCCATCTTGGTCTCATCTGACCACAAAACCTATTTCAAGTATTTTTCCATGAAACCATGTGCCATTTTGGTCAAATGTTCTCCCGGTGAAGGGCTCATGATCATTAACACTAGAAAATATAAGAGAGGAAAATGTGACCCTGCAGACTGTTACACTCAATGTAATTTTCTTCAGGTTTCTCTGTTTTCTACACTAATCTCTCTGACTGAATTGATGGAACTCAAACTCTTTAGACAAGACACATTTCCAGCCAGATTAGCATCAAGTAGTATTTTTCAGAAATCACCATTATTCGTGCCATGATAAACTTTTGTAATTATATGTTGTGAAGACCAGACTTTGATAGATCCCAGTTCTTTAAATCCAACAAGATGTTCACTCACATCTGATTACAATTCCACTAATTGAAAACACCTAACTAAATTTCAACTTCACAGTCAATTTTAAGCCTAGAGGTTCACATACCTTGATACTAATTGATACTTTGATACATTGATACTAACTGGATCATTTTATTCAAATATATGACCAATATATAATATTTTTGGCTCAATTGTTTAACTGGGTTATTTTTATTTATTTTCAGAACTTATACATATCTACTTTTTAGGTGTGACAAATCTCATGATGTTTCAGATCATATTTATATATATATATATATAACTATAAACACACATAGGGTTAGGGTTTTTTTTTAATACTTTTAGGACCGCTACTAATCAGCAATGAATATGCAGACTCACTTTGACATTGTGAACACACATAATGCTCCCGCAGTCATCCATGTACTGCTTTAGATCCCTGTCCTTATATGAACATTAAAGACAAGGTTAGAGAAGCATCCATAATCACACACTAATAGCAAAACAGATGATGTACTAACCAGGTACTCAAAGACCAGCGTTAGGCACTTGTCTGTATGGATGATATCATGAAGAGTGACAATGTTGGCATGTTTTAAGTCCTTCAGCAGGGACACTAAATAAAAAAAAAAAGTCAAAAGAAAGAAGTACAGAATGTCAAGGCATATGCTTTATAATTAATAAACCTGGCTTTACTTTATCCGTGGTGAATTTAAAACATTTGCTCATGTGTCACCTTCACGAATAGCAGTACACGGTGCACCCTCTTCATGCTCCAGCCGAATCTCTTTCAGAGCCACCAGATTATCAGTCAGTTTACTGCGCCCCTTATAAACTGTTGCATAGGTGCCCTACACAAGGACAAAATGTGAGCTTGTTTAAGGCTTAAATACAAACTATAACTATTTCAGTTAACATCTAGGCCATTCAAGGAGTACCAAGACTCAAAAAGGGACCCATCCTCTTTGGAATGGGAGATTTTCCTGTCACCCTAGGCTTGCTCAATTTGGGATTAGCCTTTTAAGATTGTAAAGCTGCTTTGAGACCATGGACCATTGTAAAAAGCACTATATTCATAAATTGACTTGACTAGTTTAATACTTGTTTCGGGCTGTATCAGGTGGAGGATTGCCAACTAATGATCATCAATGAAACATCATCAACATATCAAAGATCTAAATATTTTAATTACTTTATCTTTAAATATGACTATGAGTGTATTTCACTCCAGCCCCCACCCAAAATATGACTGCAGCAACAAGCACAGGTCTAGTTACTGGTTTTCAGCTCATTCATTTTAGAACCATACTATGCAAATACTTTGCAAAGTTAGCTTTGGCACAGGTTAGTTTATGCATAAGGATGAAAAAACCTCATGAGCGCACCGCATTAAGCCTACGAGTTTTACTTCTCATCGCGTCAAATTGGTCCCAAATAAACCTTCTTACATTCTTTGTGCAATCTGTGTAGTCAAGAGAGTAAAAAAGACAGATTCCGACGCCACAACAAATGAACCTTACGACACAAAACAGGTCCAGATATTGATACGTTGATACATCTTATGCCTGATTTTTCTCAACTGATAACATGGCCAGAATTAAAAGTTCTAGTCAGGGACCAGTCTGGACAACATCGCACATCTAATATATTTAATTGGACCGCCTTTAGCTTTGATTACTGTATGCACTTGCTGTGGCATTGTTTTGAAGATTTGAATTCTCAAGCACATCCCAAAGATACTCAATGGGGTTTCAGGTCTGGACTCTGTGGTGCCATATCCACATATGTGGTGCTCTCTGAACCGCTGTTTCACAAGTTGATGATTCCTATCATTGTCATCTTGGAAAAGCACTGATTGTACCATACAGGTTTTTACTATAGACACATGATGGGAGCATCACTTCAGCCACTTCTCTTCTTAGCATAATGCACCCATCACTCTGATCACAGGGTAAGCTGGACTCAGACCACATGATCTTCTTCCATTTCTCCAGAGTCCAATTTTTATGCTCCCTAGCAAATCGAAGCCAATTTTGCCAGTTAGCCTCACTAACAAGTGGTTTTCATAAGGCTAAACAGCTGTTCAGTCAAAAATCCCTTGAGTTCCCTACGCACTGTGCTTGTATAAATGCTTTTACTTTCACTATTAAACATATCCCTTATTCCTACTGTTATTTCTGCTGCTTTCTACAATATGATTTCAAATGGTTAAGTGATCCCTGAGCACGATCATTCAAGGTTTTTTTTTTTTTTTTTTACAAACCATTCCTTTCTTGATGGTAATAATGATGTTTCCCCATTGCCCTTTCACTTTTTAATAATGGGTTAGAAAGTTCTTAAACTAATGTGAGCAATTTCTGAAATCTCTTTAGATCTTTGCTTGATGCCTGGCAATAATATGAACATTCTGAAACATGAACATATTTTAAACGACCACAGGATGCATCTTTCGACATGGTTGTTTAACAAATGAGAAGCTACTCATTGCATAATTTGGGTTAAATAACTTGATGCCAGCTAAAACATAACCACCCAGGCAGTAATTATCCATTGGGAGGCTCGTAGCTTTTTTGCTTAGTTAAATCCAGGTGGTGACCTTTATCTGGTTAGGCAGTGTATGTCCAATAGCAACTAATGTTTAAGGAAGGCATTTTATTGGTCTACAAATCAAATGACAGGGAGTTCAAATATCTGCTAGTGGGGTCAGAGAAATAGCACTGCAGGCAATTTTTGCAAGCATGTTGCTAAGAATTTCCTTGCCAAATACAGAGCACCAAAGTACACTCAGTTGACTGACCATATCATTAGCATACAAAACTGCAAACTGTCCAATATGTCCAATTTTCTGCATAGAAACATTGATGTCTTCTCTGCTGATTGTGGTGCATCCATTAACAAACATGGTAAGAGGTTTCAACATGATATTGCAAAGATAGAAAAAGCTGGTATCCGGAACAACCATAATCCATCAATATGGATTTCAACACTGACATCAGCATCAGATGCTGATTACTAAACAAAATCAGCCACAAAACATTTTAAGTCAAAAATATTTGATACACTGCCAATTTTTCCCCACCTACAAAGAATGCAAAGCTCTGTCATTTTTATCATAAGTAAACTTCAACTGAGAGACAAAATATTAAAAACAATCCAGAAAATCACATTGTATGATTTTTAAATAATTTGCAGCTTATTGCATAAAATAAGTATTTGATACAATAGAAAAATAGAACTTTGTTTACAATTACAGAGGGCAGACATTTGCTGTGGTTCTTGACCAGGTTTGCTCACACTGCAGCACAGATTTTGGCCCACTCCTCCATATAGATCCTCTCCAGAATTTTCAGCTGTTGGAATGTCATTGAGTTTCAGCTCCCTCCAAAGATTTTTCATTGGGTTTAGTTCTGAAGACTGGCTAGGCCACACCAGTAACTTTAAATGCTTTTATGGAGCCATTCCTTAGTTGCACTGGCTGCATGTTTCAAGTCATTATCTTGCTGGAAGACTCGACCCATCCTCAATGCTCTTACTGAGGAAAGGAGGGTTTTGGCCAAGGTCTCACAATACATGTTGCCATCTATCCTCCTTTCAATGCAGTGCAGTCGTCCTGTCCCCTTTGCAGAAAAGCACCCGAAAGTATGAGGTTTCCACCCCCATGCTTCACGGATGGGACAGTGTTATTGGGTTTGTACTTCCTTCTTCCTCCAAACATACTGAGTTGAGCTCATACCAACAAGCTCTATTTGGGTCTCATCTGACCACATGGACCTTCTCTCATGCCTCATGGATCATCCAGATGGTCACTGGTGAACAAATGGGCCTAGAAATTTGCTGGCGTGAGCAGGGGGACCTTCTGTGCTCTGCAGGATTTTAATCCATGAAGGTGTATGTGGTTTACTAACAATCATCTTTGAAACTGTGGTCTCAGTTCTCTTTAGGTCATTGACCAGTTTCTCCCATGTAGTTCTGGGCTGATTCCTGACCTTTCTCAGAATCATCCATAACCCACAACATGGGATCTTGCATAGAGCTCCAGACCGAGGAAGATTACCAATCGTTTTGTGTTTCTTAAATTTTCTAATAATTGTGGCAACTGTTATTGCCTTCTCACCAAGGAGCTTAACAATTGTCCTATAGCCCATCCCTGCCTTGTGCAGGTCTACAATTTTGAGGTTGGAATGTTCGAGTATGTGAGCAGGTGTCTTTTATACTGTATAAATCTTGTATACTGTATACATGTAATGATATCAAACAGGTGCAATTAATTCAGGTAATGAGTACAGAATAGGAGGGCTTTTTAAAAGAAAAACTAACAGGTATCTGAGAGCCAGAATTCTTGCTGGTTGGTAGGTGATCAAACACTTATTTCATGACATAAAAAGCAAAATAATTATTTTAAAATCAAACAATGTAATTTCATGGATTTTTTAAAGATTCTGTCTCTCACAGTTGAAGTGTACCTATGATAAAAAATTACAGTCCTCTCCATTCATTGTAGGTGGGAAAACATGCAAAATCGACAGTGTAGGAAATACTTATTTTCTCCACTGTACATAAAAGGTCCCTTCTTTTGCTAAAAATTTTACGGCTGACAATAACATGACCTTACCTCACCAAGTTTGTCCAGTTTTATGTAGGTCTCCAGTTTCCCAAAGCCAATTTCAGACTGTGAGAGAGACAATGACAATTTAATGAGTACTGCTCATGTAATATACCTAACAGATACATGAAAGAATACATCATCATTATCATTACTATTATTATCTTACTAGCACCGTCATACAGTTTTAAACATTAATAATTTGGAATGAACAACACAGACCACCCACCATACTTAAAAGTGGGCATGGCATCAGATTCTTTGCAGTGTTCTTTTCATCATTCTTTCCAATGTGTTGGCTGCTAAAGAGTGTATATTTTCAATTTAACTAACTATAGAAGATTGTTCCAGTCAAAATTCCAACAATGACATCTTATGGTAGTTTTTTGGTCAGAGTGATCCTTGGGGATGTTTTGACTCTTTAACCATGTACATGTTCTCCCTGAATTTAGATACGTTCTGACGAATCCAAATCCAATTTGAATTTATAAACTGAGAAATTTAATATATACTGTATGTCTCATAGCACAGTCATTAAACATTAAACTTGTTTAAGCTGTGACCATGGCTTTTCTCCCTACATTTCCCATAACAGATTCACCTTACTGCGTAACTCCCTACGCACCACAGTGGGTATGAGAGTATTGTAGTGCATATTGTACCTTAAGCATGTTTAAAACTCTTACATTAAACTACACTTGGGTAATGTCATTAACATAAAGCTATTTTATAATAAAATACTGAATATCTTTTATAAGCTATTAAATAATTGCATTGAAAGTGAAAAAAACAAGACTACAGTATTGTACTGCATTTTGCTTGGAAATTTATTATTTCACATTTTCCAATATTTAATTTATCTAATTTATGTAAGGTAAATGTGTATTTATGTTAATCATCGGATTCCCCTCGGAAAGTTTAAGGAGAGTACCTGTACTTCACTCTGCTGTGAACGGGCGCAAAATAAACCGAAAGACCAGCTGACTGGAACATTTTAATTATTGCCCTACCAGCAGATATAATTCATTTCAGTATAACATGCTTTATTTTATTAGTGTCTCCTATTGTCTATTCCATATTGAAGAATGAGAATTTGACCTCAGTATCACCTCATATATATATATATATATATATATATATATATATATACACATATATACATACATATCCCTGTAAAACACGAAGTATTTGGATTACTGCTAGTTACATTTGTTTCTAAGAATTTCTAAAATGCTGATATTTTTTATGTCAAAGTTTTTTAATAAATTAAAAGCAAATTAAAGCATTTTCCATTTCACTTAGAAAACCCAAGCTAAAAAATGTCTTGAAGCCACAAATAGAAAGACAAAGCAAAAACAACTGTATTCGCATGTTAATTGTTCCCATCGGCCATATTCTTTGGTTTCACATGGGTAAATAATAATAATAATTTGTTCTTTTAGTTCTTCTTTTTACAACAAACCACAGTTTATAACAAACTACAATATATAATAAGAAAGCATATTTTATATGGCTAATGATTTGCTCTGTGATAAATTTTGAATTTCAGCATGGTTCTGTATATGATGCGAGTTACCAGTGAAGCTCTCCGTAATCTTCGACTCAAGGGTTTATCGAAGGGTGGACTGTTCATAGCAAATTTTTCCAGGTATCCCTCTGGTAAACGAATGTCCACTGGCAGTGATAGACGCTTATTGATGTCCTACAGACAAAGAAAGGGCACATTTACTGGTGACCACAAACATGCTACAGTGTTAGAAATGATTGACCCTCTTAGCTCAAGTCTTATTCTTTTTGTAGCAGTCAGTACAGTCTATCATAAAATATGCATTGATTATAAAATACTTCTTGTAACATATAAAGCTCTACATGGTCTGGCCCCACATTATTTGAGTGAACTCTTGGAATCTTACAATCATCTACTTCGCTCACAGGGAGCAGGACTTCTTTAAGCTCCTAGAATTAAAAAAGTAACAGCAGGGGGAAAAGCTTTCTCATATTTGCCCCCCAGCTATGGAATAAACTTCAAACTTTAGTTAGAGATTCAGACACTACAAATTTTTAACGCTAGGCTTAAATCATTCTTATTTACATTCTTATTTTAGTTAGATTTAGACTATGACTTATGGCTCAGGTTAACTTCTGGTTCTCTCGCTTTAGCTATGCTGCTATAGTTAGTGCTGCCTGAGTTTCATGCTGCACATGGCATCAGTGATTGATAATAGACTATGTACACCTTACCCATAAGTAACCATTTCCTCTTGCCTCTCCGAAGACATGTTTCGCTACCAGTTCCAGCACCACACACTTGGATGTTCCTCGACCTCAACATCACTCTACTGGTCTTACTTAATTTTACTATTACTTTAACATACTTTTTTGTATCCTTTTTGATTCTTGTTCCTCCCAAGGTTTCTTCCTTCTACTTTCAGGGAGTTTTTCCTGTTCATTGTCGCCCTAGGCTTGCTCAACATAGGATTGACCTTTTAAGATAATATAAGATTGTAAAGCTGCTTTGAGACAATGCTCCATTGTAAAAAGCGCTATACAAATACATTTTGTAAATTTCATTTAATTTATGATGGTCAGCAAATGTCAGTTTTGTCTCATTTGTATCTTCTTCCCCAAGTCGATGAATCACTTAAGGAATTTAGCCTCTGTGTCACCTTGTGATTATAACTCATGGCAACTGCCTACAAGGTAATTACCAAATTATGCTGTTTTTTTATTCAGTTGAATATAACAATTCTTTAACCATTGGAAAATGATGCACTTGAATATTCTTATGAGTCGCTACTGAAAAGTCATGTTGGTCATGTAAAGGTGACCTCATGTGACCTTTCTGATACAGTCAGCAGACCATAAATTAAATTAACTGGCATTTAAGTGATGGTTAAGTGATGGCTCGCTGCTCACAGTTCACCATATCTGCTTGAATAGCCTAAAGAAATTGATTTGTTCAACACAGATCCTAGAAAAATGTGTATTGGTAGTATTGTATTGGTAGTATTGTATTGGAGTATTGGTAAATAATCCAAAATATATTTTTTTCTTATTGAGTTGTTAAGTCAACTGAAATTGTCTTAGAGCTGAAAAACAACTATCCTTTGGTTTTAATTAATAAATTGAGTAAAATGGTTTGTCACTGACCTGCATACATACAATCAATTCCAGCTATAATACGAACTTTTACCTTTTTAATAACACATGGTTCCCAACTACAACATGGACACAACTTACCATACACATGCATATGCACTTAATTGTGAAATTCAGTAATCAGTATTGTGGGGATTGAAATGCAGCAGGTTTTAAAAATTACAATAAATGATAAAATGGTGCAATCAATGCTACAGACCCAAGAGCAGAGACAGGAGTTAAAGAACTGCGTCACTTTTGTGCGAGTGCTTGTAACTACCTCACTAGCAGTGTTATTAACTTAACAATTTGTCGCTGGATTGAGGAACTTTTCTAAATAGTTTCAGCATCTCTGCTGCACTAAGAAATGGAGCAGCAAGATGTGATGGCCTGATACCATTTGACACAAGACTGCATGTAAATATGATGTATGATGTCACAAATATGCCAGTTAGCACATTACATCTTTTATCTACACTTTTCAATCAGGCTTTAGCTACTTACCTATGCAACACTGCTTCCTGACTATGTGCTCGCTTTCTCATTAGCTCACGTTTCAATTAAAGACCGTTCTCACTCGGTGGATGTCTTTCTAGACATTTTTGTGCAAATTACTTACATTTGTATGTATGACTTTAAGATGTAAGAAGCTGTAAATGATGTTTGTCCTATTGTAAGTAGTACTCCTTCATTTATCCCCAGTTACCTATATTCTCTCCATCCTATAACTATATAAACCAGTTCACATTCATTCGCTGTGTCTCGGTTTCATCTGACTGATCTTCTGTGTTGTTCATAATACTATAATTCCTGTGACATTCCATAAATTAAAAACACAGTGGCATCTATAAAGCTTTTAGCTATAGTTTGCATTAGTGGTGGGAGAAAAATTAGAATTTTAGAAGCATCGCGATGGGACATTAACGATTCTGAATCGGTTAACAAATGTCAATAATCGATAATCGAGCACACTTGCATCTGAACATGTAGACCAGTTTCTGTTCTTACACAAGAACTTAAACATTAGCACTCACTAACTGAGCTCTGCAACGCGAGTGGGTAAATGGCGGAACCAGACACAGCGTACAGACACAAAACTGGCATTTATTGGAGTAATTGACAGGCAGAATCAATGTCAACAAATAGTCCAGGATCATACACAAAAAGGCAATAAGTGATCGGCAGATGTAATCCAGGCAGAATACAGGTCGGAAGCATGGTAAGGCGATAATCCATAACATTATAAAACGTTTACAAACGAGGTGAGACTTAGCAGAGAACTAAGATGCAGGAGAGAACTAATAAGGAACAGGTGTGTGTGATCAGAAGGACGGTGATGAGGAGTGTGTGATAGGCTGGGTTTGAT
>JAUZST010007479.1:0-39478 GCA_034779995.1 Parotocinclus haroldoi | reverse complement strand
TCATCAACAGAACCCAGTCCCACCAGAGTGCAGTAACTCCCTCCATCATTTAGTCACTAAGAGACAATGTGCCTCCAATGACTGCCCACTCAGGACTGATCTTATGGTTTTTTTTTATTTTATCTATTTTGTTACTTATTTTATTACTAACTTAAATATTATTATTGTAAAAAAAAATTATTTAAATTATATTATTAACTTAATTTTGCTAATACATTAATATGCTTTTAAGTATTTACTTAATTAGCATCTAGGCCACCCATGGAGGTTGGGTCCCATTTTGAGTCTTGGTCCTCCCAAGGTTTCTTTCTTTTTCTTTCAGGGATTTTTTTTTCCTTGCCACTGTCGCCCTAGGCTTGCTCAAATTAGGATTGGCCTTTTAAGATAATATGATTGTAAAGCTGCTTTGAGACAATGCGCCATTGTAAAAAGTGCTACATAAATAAATTTGACTTGACTTGATTTGACTCTGGATAAGAGAGTTTGCTAAATGTAAATAATGTTTTTACCTTTAATTACACCAGTATCAGTTATTGAAGCTTTGACAGATACCTGTACATTTTAGTCATGTTTCTTAGGCTGACCATACTGTGCTTTTTTAACTTTATTTATGATTTTAAGATTTAACATTTATACAACCAGAGGGATAGAAAACAACCACCCAAAGTAAAAAAAAACAACAACAATAATAATAAATAAATAGATACAGAAAAAATTAAAAAGGAGAAAAATACTACAACATACAGTATGACAGTACTCAAATACAATAGGCCTGTAATTGAAAGGCAAGAATTTAAAACATGGAAATAACAGGCAAAATAGATGAGTATATGTTAAAGGGTGAGGCACAAAATATTATCACACTCAAACTCAGGAACTGAATTGTAATATCTCTTGTTTTTCAAAAGTTATCAACACAGAAAATTTGAAAATGTGTTGTTCATCACAGGTAACCGAAGACTCAATTGATAATTCTGATGTCTGGGGAACACAGCTGCCATATCGTAGCTGCAGACTTTGGAGACCACGACGTGTCCTGTGTCTTTTGACTTATGCTGTACATTCCATTGAGGTTCTATCCAATCAGACTACTGGAGAAAACCAAACATGTTAAGGTTTCACATACATGGGGAACCTCAGAATTTCACGCTTAATTATTCGTTCTCAAAGAAAGTTGTTTCTTTATTGTACAGAATTGGTTAATGATTGCATACAATTAAATCATAAATAAAGCGAAGGAATGTAATACATAAATAAAGTGAAAATTTACAACCACTGATCTAATGCAGTTTCAGCACAACTTGAGACTTGAGGGTTGTCTGAAGTCATGCCATATGCATCACTACATGCATATGCATAATTAATAATAAAAAAAATTACTAAAAATATGTAGATCTAGAACTAGCTCTTCGACCGATTAGCATCCAGTATTGGTGCATTATTGCCACTGACTGGACTGGTTTTTATGCATTCTCTTTGGAAGATCACACTTTGATGTGTTTTATTTAGGGCGCCCATGCTCGGAAGTCAGAATTTTTTGTTTGATTTTGGAGACAAAAGGGAAAAAAAATCAAATAGATCGTTTGATTTCAGAATCGTTTGAAGTGAAGATGTAGGTTCCACTGTATCCGCTATGTGAATACACTGCTCTAAGCATTTCATTTCATTCAAAGAGAATGCATTATGTTAATTGATTGCTCTAAATTGCGCCAGTATAAGTGTTAGTATTAATGTACTGCTTCTGTTGGGGATAGCCATTGAAGCTGATGTAATGTTGAATAAAAATGTGAAGGTCTTTGACGTTTGTCTTTTGTGCTTGTATGATTCCACCCCCAGGTAACCCTCTGCACAGCACTGCTCTAGAAGATGAATGCAGTACTGAATCTGAGCATCCTCAAAAACGAGCAGGGAGAGAAAAGACTCCAAAAAGACCTACCCAAGTGGAAAAAGGTCAGAATAAAGCACAGCAGAAGGGTGAGATCCAGAAGAAAACCATGAAAACCAAAGGGAAGCAAAGAGGAGCACCACTAACCGATAACAGGCAAAAGCCTCGGTATTTCTTTTTAAGACGTTATGTTTACAAGCATTAGAACAGATTGTTTTGATTACCAGGGTCTTATTAAAGATTATGCTTCTTAAATGAGCATAAGTATTAGGTTTGTACAACATGTAAGAGGGATTATTTTTGTAATGAAAGTTTTAATGATCCACAGACGTCTTCAGGTCATCTCTGAGGGCACTGAGGGTGAAGGCAGCAGACAGAAGTTAAGGGTTTGTCTGATTGTTTACTTTGCTGGGTATATATATACACACACACATACGCACACAGCTCACCAAACTTTAAATCTAAAATATCCCCTATTTTTGTGAGCAACATACATATATAATGAATAAGCTGGTTTTCCACAGTCATAACCAGTGATCAGTCTCATGTAACCGAGTCTCCTCCAATCACATTTACACTTGTGTATTGTGTGTCGGTGGCACAAACATGGCCACAGTTCTTATACTAGCTACTAGGGGTGAGCGATATGGCCCTAAAATAAATTCACGATATCACCTCGTGACATTTTTTACTTATACTCCGCTGCGTGCGTCTGTTCGCGTTTCCCCCTTTTGTTGTTACAGACTTTTTCCATAGCTTATATATTACTGTAGTTTGATGTACATCTAATGTTTTGTACCAAAACGACCTCCACATGATCAAAGTTGCTCCCCTTTTTGGGACAAACTCCTCCACAGCAGAACCACTTTCCACCTTACCTGTTGCTCTGCCTCGTCACATAATTGACGTACGCCATACTCTGTGTAAATGCATTACGTCATTACATAAACACGTCTGAATATCCAGATACAAATGTTTTATGTTGTATGGTACACCTCTATTAGCTACCTACTTTATATACTTGACTTCAGAATTCAGTTTATGATTGCTTGGAGGAGTTCATTTGTTTATGGGGCTGCTGCTGAAGCATGTTTATTTTAGTTGTGTTTGAAGTGTTACATGGTCAACTAAACTCTGTATAGTACATTACCAATGATGGAGTGGAGGTTTACTTTTGGACCCATGTGTTCAACGGAGAAGTTCTTCAGAGTGTGCTGTTTTAAATAAATGCATAGTAACAAAAAAGCAGAGGAAAACGTTTGGAAAACTACTTTAGTAAGGCATTTAAAGCAGCATCACCCGGCTATATTATGTAATTTGACAAAACATACATTGCAGAGAGGTTAAAGCCAAAGCTAGTGGGACAGCAGAGCCCAGCTGTCTTTCTTTAGCAATGAAGAAGGTTGCTGGCTAGGCTTTCCTGCAACCCTGAACAAAATTAAGAGGATAAGAAATGAATTAATGGTATAATTCAGAATTAGAGACGCCCAATTACAATTTTTACACATATTTACATTTACAACATTTAGTTGACAATTTATCCAGAGTGACTTGCAATTAATACAGTCTTACAATCCAAGCAATTGTGAGTTAAGAACCTTGTTCAGGTACCCAACTGTGGCTGAGGCAGAGCCTGGACCTTCTGGTCCATAGTCCAGCACTTTAACCACTACTCCACAGACTCCTATGACTGGTCGATTCCCTTTTTTTTTTTTTTTTTTTTTTTTTTTTTTTTCAAATTTTCCTTTCTGTCCAAGAATAATGGGTGATAGCATACAGAATATTTGTTAAACTTTTTTAATGGAACAAAGCTATAGCTAACAAAGTTAGCTATAGTTTTGTGAAATCCTGTTTTAAATGTCTTATGATTGTTCTTAGTGTTTTCGAGTTCCTCCTCCACTGCTTACTTTCATTATGCATACTACAAATAGCACTTGCTTACTGAGAAGAACTAGGACGCTGAAAACATGGCTGTAACCCAAATACCAGCATACCACTGCTCCCTCACTAACACTGCACTGTATAGGAAGAGACTCTGTAGTGAACTTTGGAGCACAACTGAACTTTGTCAGTACTGGTCTATCTAATAAAGACACAGGTTAAAGCTGGAAATGTGGCTGTGTATTTGCACTTTTGCATGGAGTGCAGGTGTGGCTATCTATGACTGGCACAGAATCAGTTACATGAGACTGAGGTCTCTGATCAGTGCATCTCTATTCAGAATCCTTTGTTAAATCTTGGCTCAGATGCAGCAAAACCGTCCCAAACCATGATACAAAGCACAGTGTTCCACAGGTGGGATGTGTTTCTTATGGTGGAATGTAGCAACTTAATGAGTTTAATTTAAAGCTCTATTATTGTCTTGCTTTTGAATATGTTTTTTCAAACTTTCTTTATGGCTTTGATGTAGCGGTGGATTGGTCCAAAACATTGAAAAACATCTGATTTTAATTTTACCATCTAATCCTAATCCTGGTGTACATACTTTTGCCACTATATGTAATATTGGATTATTTTCCAATATAAACAAATGGCCAAGTATAAATCTTTTAAATTAATTGTCTATACAGCAGAGTGCAAAAGACTTAGGTGTTCTATCCTTTTTAGTTTCTGCTTATTCTTTAGCTCTACAGTGACACTGGTGGTGTTTTAGTTTATGTTGTGCTGAAAATCAGACACAGCAGGGCTCCTGGAGTTTTAAACCAAGTGCCCTGTGAACATTGAGGAAGGATTAGAGGATGACTAACACAAACTGTACAACAATAAATGAGCTACTATCTCTGATATCTACAAGGTGGAGCAATAAAATTAATGTCTGCTCAGTGAACAGTGTTTAAAAGCTCCAGCAGCACTACCTGCTGTGTCTGATTGTCTAATACAAGCTCAGCACACTAATATATCTTTACAAGGTCAATGTCAATGCAGTGCTGATAATGATCCACCAGTTAAATAGTACCTGTTGCTGGTTTTGTGGGTACTCTGACCGTTAGCATCTAGGCCACCTAGTACATAGTAAAGAGGGCTACCAAAGTATGTAGAGAAACCTATGGACTGCAGTCTGTAATTGTAGAACTACAACTCTTTGTAACCCCCAAAGGGGTGTTAATCATTCTAGCGCTAAACGTCGATGTACATGATAACCTATTTTTCTGGACTTTCTTACTATCCGTTTTGTAGCTGGATTGTGACTTTTAAGTGAGCAGAATAATAATGAACAACTGAAAGATGATCTTGTTTCTTTGCAGGGTCCAGTTAATAAAAATTCAGCAGGTGATGCATCACCCGAGTCCGCTCCTGCTCAAAGTCAGCGTAGACCATCTCTGTCCTCAGAAGTGTTGACAGATGAAGATGAAAGCTTTGTGAGTTGAGACTTTGCTTTTGTGTTGTGTGTTTGTGCCTTTAATATTTTAATTGAATACAGTTCTATTCTGTGGGCATTAGGTAGCTGGTTGTGTATAGCTGTATAGATGAAAAATGAGTAATGTTCTTCTATGCCAAAGCACATTTATCAATACGCTTACAGTACATTCAGAATGTGCAGTGTTTTCTGATGATAAAGTATATTCATATATTCATATTTGCAAGATGAGGCAAAAGTTACAGGATGCCCTTTTATTTTTTATTTTATTGGAAAGTGATATATCTGAGTACCCCAGCAAGTAATAAATGATGGGGCCTATTTTCAACAGCTAAACACTGGTTTTGCTAGCGCCTGCAAAATGACCACGATGCGGCACACCACGTGTCCTGTGACTTTTGACTCAACCTGTAGATTTCTACGTGTTTCAGTTTTAAGCCTATAGTTCTCTTCTAGTGTTTATTTCCGAAAATATGCACTGCTCAGGAAACTTGGGGGATATTTCAGTATGGGATTTTCATTTTTAAAAAACCCTCTGTTTTTGAGCAGTGTAGTGAATTGTATTAATGACACAATTAAAAATTAAATACTTCTTAAATAGTTGAACAAGGTTAAGTTGAACTAAGTGCATTTAATACTTTAAATACATTTTTTGCCTTTATTATAAGAAGCAGCATGTGTGCCTTTAGATTGTGTTTTCATAATTTGATTGATTCATAATCGACCATCCAATTGATACCTGATACTCTAACTTTTGTCCTACAGCACTGTACTAAAAATAGCACAAGTGACATTTGTCCAGTTATGGTCTTTTTTTAAGACTATTAATCTTGGTTCAGACAATACAAACTATTTTTCAGTTCCTATCAACTTTTAAGTGTAATTATTAAAAAAAGAATACTGCTAACTGCACTATCATGTGGCAGCACCCAAGCCCTGAAAAACGCAAGGAAGTCCAGAGGCTTAGAGCATCATCCAGCCGGAAGCAGAGAGGGCAGAAACAGAAGAGGAAGTCTTCCTCTGGGTCTTCAGGTAAAAGCTAATATTAGGAAATTTAAATGAAGTAGCCAGAAACTAGAAGAACCTGTTCTGTGAGTTCTGTGTGTAATCTACTTTAATGTTGGTGTAAGCAAAGAGTCAAATGTTATAATAAAAAGAAGACCAATAATTCTTTGTGGTTACAGACCATGTTAGTCCTGCTAAAAAACGGAAGACTGGAGGTGGGAGAAGTCTGATTGATCTAGATGTTGTTCTTGACTCTTTCAAGGAATTTGTCATGGAGTACAAGTAAGCAAAATGACATATGTAATGTTTTTAAGTACATGATTTCTTTTACAACACTGAACATCATCATAAGGCTAATTGGAGTCACTGTAGCAGCACTGGGGGCACAGCTGTACTCTTCTGCTTGTCATTGAGTCACATCGGCACAACTGTGCATAAAAATAAACCTGTTAACACTAAACAGATGAAGTGATTTGACACTAAATTGGGCGTTACTCTGCCATGGATGAGCAATGAAGAACAAAGGACCACTTATTAATTATTTTTTAATAATTATGAAGACATTCTCTAGAGTACTGTACATTAAATCTAATTTGTATTTTTAATCCGTTTTAAACACTTAAAAAATGTAAGGAAAACTTCAAAACTTTTTTTCTGCTTCTGTTAGCAAATGTCGGAAGGGTCTGCTCGTATCAACTTTCTCTCACTCAGACACGAATTATATAAAATATAGGACAGATTTAAAATATACCACTGAGTTTTATTACCAATTATAACTATAGGCTGTTAAAGCAGTGGATGTTGTTGGATCAAATTAATATATATGTATTAATTAGTTGCATTAACTAAATGAGCTATCATTACCTATTATATTGCTATTATGTAATATTTGTTGATATCCATTACACCATGCGAAAACGCTTTGACTGAAAGTGTTATGTGAAATGTAGTTCCTGTAATGAATTTTCCTAACTTGTCCTGTAACTCGGCTCAACAATCCAGGAGAAAAGTGAATGTTTTAGTGGGGCACAGCTACATTTTTAGGGGCACGTGCCCCGGTAATTTGGGTCTGATAATGCCCCCGATCTCCCAGTTGACTTTACATCCCTCAGACCGAACATCACTAGGATTCAAACTTGGGTCAACACAGTATTGGGCTAATGTGTTTGTCCACAGCTGTTGTGGACTCTGCTAGGGTTTTGAGGTACTCTGTAGCCTATCCCGGAATATATTGTGTACAGATAATGAGATGCCAGGCCTGTAGCCACACCATCTGACGTTCACATTTCAAACCGAGCTCAGGGTTCCAAGCTAGGTCCTCAGGGAGTGTTATTGCCAGCAGCCGGAATGTAACTTCAAGCCACAGGAGATGCTGTTTAATGATAATTTAAAGTCATTTATTTGTTTGTTATTTAACACTTTGTTTTTACTTTTCTATAGAGAATCTGTGAACTCTGATTCTGTCCTGAAAGCCATAGATGCACTCTCTCGCTCATTTGAGGAGCAACTTAATGAGAAGGTAAGCTTATTTGAGTATTTAGTATGACAAAGTTATAATGAACCCATAACAGGATGGCATGCATAGATATCGGCTAAAAAGGCTCTTTTTTACAGATCACGGCAGCTACGGAGCTCAGCAGTGTAAAGCGTGAAACTGTAAAGGTAGTTGTGATTGGCAGAAATGTGTTTTTCAGTGTGACACTAGCTATTAACATGACTTCTCACGTGACTTATTAATTATGAGTTGACTCTTGATGGGAGAGGGTTGTCCTAGAAATGTAGTACAAGTAAAACCTTTTTGTGATTGGTTTAGATTAATGGCACCCTGAATCAAAAGAAAACTAGACTTTTGGATGTCAAGAATGAACTCATTAAGTAAGTATTGATGATGTACGGGTTTTATGAGCATTATTTATTTTTTAACAAATCATAATTAGAGATGCCAGATTCAGATGTTGTTTTTTTTTTTTTTTTCCAAATATATTAGTGACTGCTTTTGGTTTTAGCCGATTCTGATTTTCTGTCTGTCTACGAATTATAAATGACAGCATTGAGAAACAATTGCCAAACATTATAGCAAAGGCTGTTGGCTTGTACCTGACTGCATTCTCTCACTAGCTTTATGGCGTTACCCACGCAAATATCAATTATTGAGGAATTGCTCAAATCGTACAGGGTGAGACAAAAGACACAAGGCATGTCACGTGCTGCATTGTGGACTCCTAGACACTGCCATTGTTCAGGTTTCGTCAGTAGTGATTTTAGGACGACCGCTAAGTGGATTCTCGCATTTTGGCTATGAGGGATGCAACAGTGCTGTGTGAAATTGGTGTTCTTTCCGGTTGTCGGTTGTTAAAGTCTGTGGCTATGATACAGCATCTGCATTCCCCGAACATCATAATCGTCCATCTTCAGTTACCTGTAACTGTAATTCCAAATTTCTGTGTTAATAACTTTGAACCGATATTGCAAATCTGATTTTTGGCAGTTGATTTTTGAGTCAATTCTAGCCTTCTTTGATATGCTAAATGACCACCTACCCATTGGGGGAAAACTTGCCCTTGATCCAATACAATGGCTTTCCAGATGGTGGCCATGATCTGGACATAAAAGATAGGCCCCTCATCCATTACTTGCTGGGGTATTTAGATATGTCATTTTCCCTTTGTTTCTGAAATAAATAGATGTCTATAACTTTTGACTCACCCTGTACTTTATTACAACCTTGATAAGAGCCTTTTACCAGTTAGTGCAAGGGTACATGTGCAAACAAAGAAGCTGAATTGCATCTCACCTCATTCTTCTACTGAACCCTCGGCATAAATGGTTCAAAACATTTTAGAAAATGCATTGCGAGCTTTTATTAACTGATTAGACATATAAGAAAAACAGATGCACAAGAACAAAAAAAAAAAAATAAACAGACAACATTGGAACTGGGAAACAAACATAGAGCGGCAGATCATTTTAATGATAAAGCTCCAATCGTGCTGAAAAACGGATCGGTGCATCATTAATAATAATCTACTCACTTGGTCAATATTTATTGTCTTACCTGGCAGGAGTCAGGCTGAACTGAGAAAACTTCAGAAAGAGCACAGTAAGATGGAGCAGAGACTGAACGCTCTGACACAGGCCACAACCTTCCTCACAAACCTGAGAGACCTAAAAAAGAAATACCTACAGTACCGCACTGCTCATCCTGACCAACCAGAAACAGTAAGGAATTCAAACCAGTTCACATCCATTCATAAAGCCTTGCAGCGGATTGCTAATGCTAACTGTCTGGCTGTGCTGCAACACTGTCTTTTTTACAGTATGGTGTGTCCAGCTTACCAGCGATGCTGCTGGAGGCCAGGAGCATAACAGGACCTGGAAACCAGTTCAAGATTAACAATGACAAGCTGCAACAAATCTTGGAGGGTAGTGGATTATAAAAGCTTTGCATACTAATGAAAAGTAAATATTTAATGTTCAGTGTCTATAATGTGTTGCATAATAATTCAGGTGATTGTATACATGATATGATGAAATACTTAAAAATGTGCATCGTTTGGTTTGGCAACTAACATAAAGCTTATATATTGCTGAGCTGTTGCTAAAGTGCTCTGGACCCAGTTTCCCAAAAACATTAACTTTAAAATACACTATTTTAAGTTATAGTATCCCAAGTGATGTTCATGCTACCAGTGAACCATGATAGTCTCACTTTCCTTCGGCTTCTATTGGTGAGGGCAGTGATGGAAATACATACTCTACTCCAATGCTTGTGGGAAACTTGATGATGGGCAGTTCATTTTTTGATATGCAAAAAACGAGAGCAGCAACAGGATAAGGATGACCGTGCACAATTTGGGAATGCATTCAGCCTCCTTATATCTTGAGCTGGTGTGCTATGTACAGTCTTGTGCAAAGGTTTGGGCACTCCTGGTTAATCGACATGTTTTGATTTGTTGAATCATAAACAGGATTTTAACATAATTTAATGTAACACACATTTAGTGCCAGTAGTCAACCAATATGCGTTTGTTTATGGTCCATGGAAGATAAAACTGATAATAAATGACAGACCAAATTGCTGAGCTTCAATGATCGTTTATTCATAAAGCTATAAATGCACATCTCTTATTAGTTAAAAATGTTTTATTGCTAAGAAAAGTGCCACATTCTTTCTGTGAAAAAAGAAAATGTAGAAATATTTGCAAAAATAATAATGTTAGAGTAGTGCACCTTTTTGTTTTTAATCCCAGTTCAAGTTAGAAGCAGTGTTTTGTTTTTTTTTTTAATTATTATTATTCTTTTATTTTTATATTTTATTTAATTTTTTTTCCTAAAAGTCCATTCAGGTAATACAAACATTGCAAAGGTTTTACAGTAATCTTACAATGCCCCACTTGCCAGATAATACAATAACTAATATTGGTGCTAATATTCTTATTCCATAAGAAACAACATCGTGAATAAAAAGAAACCATTTCTAATTTAAAGCTTACTATTTTCCGTCTTCCCTTGGATGTAGATCACCAAATTTATACCTGTAAGTGAACTATTTATGTTAAAATAGTGGAAACTTTGTCTTTAATACAGAGAGGAGAGAGAAAGAAGAAAATAATATTAATAAAATGTAACACACAATACAGGTCATAGGGTCAGAGGTCGCAGTATCTACAAGAAATTTGGTCGCTGGGGCCTTATCTAAACTAGTCATTTAGACCAGATCCAGATGAATTTGTCATGTTGAATTCTTAATGAATAAGTAAGTCTTTCCATAATACAAAATTCATAAAGAACATCATACCATTCTTGGATTTGAGTTTTATTACTGGAAACAGTTTTCATGTTTTCATAAATGGACCCGTGCTCTCCGAATCTTAGAATCTCTTTGTTTTCAGTCACTTGGTATTGGTATTACCATTTTATGAGCCACATGTTCTAATGCTGGAAAGTCTATTTTGAAATGGCATTAATCAACATGATTAACTGGCCTGTCACCTTTTGTCACTGGGGGTGAAAATGAAGTAATGTGTATGTAAATGTAAAATTGTTTGGATACCTATTTATGCAACCACAAGTTTATTTTCTTGTAAGGCATCAAAACAGTTGCAATATCTCATTGCTAACCCTACAGAGGTTGTGCCATCTCATTACATCATTAAACCAGGATGGCCAAGCTTCTGAATAGCTCTTGTGCATGTACGCTTCAGTACTCTACTGTCATTTCATTGTTTACATTTTACCTTTTCAACTGAATGTATATATTCACACAATTACAATCCTACACCGTAGTAAAATATAAAGGCTACATGACACTGGTATGCCAAGCTATGACAGTAAATACTGTACAGTTAGAGCAGTTGCCTTACAGCTTCTGAGACCATGGCAGGAAACTCCCTGTGTGGCATTTGAAGGATTGGACCCCATGTCTGTGTGCTTCATCCATGTTTCGGTCAGTTGATCTCTGAAGTGTCACGTGCAGCTGTGGGTCTAACTAACTGAGCATTAGCCCAGCTAAATTGCCTTGCGCCGTCCTGGTTATGCCACTTGTTCCAGCAAATCTGAATTAGATTAGTAATTAGAAATAAGCAAAAGCGCTGTATTTCTAGATGTCCGGTAGAAAAACAAGAGAAACAATGCTTTAATCCAACATTTGCTTAATTAAGACCATGGATTAGGTGCATGGATTGCATGCAATTTGACAAAGTGTACAAAGTACATGCAGCTTTTGTACATGAAAACTGTAAACACATTTCTCACCACCAGATAGTGCTAGCGTATTGAAACCTAAAGGAAAATACACACTTGCTGCTGAAACAATTTGCTACTCGATCACGAAAATTGATTTTGCATCTCATTTGCGTAATTGAACAACTTTTGACTTTTCATTTTCTTTTCTGATGATCTTGTTTAATTAAATAAAAATAGAATGCTTTTTTTTTTTAATCGATCCATGTTCATTTTGAAATGTCCCCTAATTTTTGTGAGCAGTGTCAATTATAAATTAGATATTTTTAGTCTGTGTAATTATACAAAATAATTGAAATGTAATATTTCTACAATGTGATACATCTACATTCTACATGCTTATTAAGAGGAATATAAATATTCATTTTCCCTAACACTGTCAACTGGCTGTCTTCCATGGCAAGCTACCAGCATTTCTGAGGTGTGAAACGAACATGCCTGTCTTACACCACTGTGAACATGAAATCACGGTGCATATTGTGTGACTGATCCCGCCAACAATTTATCTGGCGGATAAATGTCATGCTACTGGTTAATAGTAAATACTACAAGAGCAAATGAAAATGGATGGTTAGGAACTTGAATCTTGCTCCATGTTAACATGATTGCAATACAATTCTTGCAGATTTGTCACTTACATATCGATTCGATTCTGGAAATATTCCTTTTTACCACACACCTAAGGTGTTCTCTGGCAGTCAGAGCCGATGACTGGGACGGGCTCTGAACAACACTGATTTATTTTCCTGTTCATGATTCCAGTTAGACAATTGTTCTTTGTAACATGTTGCACAGAAAATGGGTGGCAAACTCAGAGACCACAAGTGAAAATGTGAAAATGAATCATGTTGTTCAGAAAAAATATACTGCTAACCAAAATTACGCGGTATTAAATTAGGGGATATTTGACTTTGGGGTATCTTCTAATTTGTGTGAGCAGTATATTATGACCCCTAAAATACCTCACGGCTTTTCAGCAACTGTTTGATGACCAAAAAGGTTCAAAGAGTGCTGACAGTCATAGACTTTCCTTTCCTGTCACCTGACTTATAGTCCATCAAGTATTTATGGGGCTCTTAAAGACAACTGCTTTTTGGAATATTGGAAAATCATAAGGTTATAACACAGATAAACAGACTTGGCCCGAACATAACAGACATATTATTGAACTTTTCATTCAACTCATGCTAATTATATAATTTGTAATGAATTCTATGTTAAACTCGAAGAAAATGCAAAAGAGAGGCATTTTCACTAGTGGTCTCATGCCAGTGTCACATGTCGAACTGTATATTTTGGGGTGTGTGTGTGTGTGTGTGTGTGTGTGTGTGTGTGTGTGTGTGTGTGTGAGAGAGAGAGAGAGAGAGAGAGGGAGACAAATGGTAATTCAGAACCTCACTCATAGAGGAAAGACTACTATGAATACGATCGGGTTTATCTATACTGCTCACAAAAATTACTTCAGACTGAATTATCCTCCATTTTTGTGAGCAGTATAGCTTTTTAGCGCCAATTATTTAAGGAAACACGTTTATTCTAATTTATTGCTTTTATATTTTTGGTTTCTAAAATAATTTTAAGAATGACAAACTGTATCTTAATGAGAATTAAATATTACGTAATTCTCTAGCCTACCCCTGTGGTCACCCTGGTTCAAGTGTCTCTAGTGTCTTCCATCATGGATCAGACATCTGACAAGCATGTTTGGCTGTGCCCTGGCATTGCAACAGTGACCCCTGCTGACCCTGAGATGGATTGGTGTACCTTCCAGGTCACACTTGCACCTGCCAGTTCTCCAAGATTGGCCCAGGAGGCCCTAACCAGGACAGGGGTTAAACATGAAACAAAATCAGCTGTAGTAACATATTACATTGTTTGTTTGGTGATGATGTGTCTGAGCCTATTATGTAAACATTGGGTTTAAGACGGGACCAAAAACTGCCCGAAAGCAGCAGTTCATCCCAGTCATTGGCAGTTTATGACACACTCAGCTCTTGCACTTACTGGCATGTTTTTTGGGAGGTTAGCGGGGATCCACAGAGAAATGCGAAGAACATGTCCTAAAGTGACTCTGTGTACTAGATTAAATAGAGGTGACATTTTTATATATTGCTTATTTATGTTAATATTTTTAGACTGTTTATTAAAACTATTTCTATGGAGGATGGATCTTGGTCTTCCTGATGATTCTTCCTTAAAACGTTTAGGTAGTTTTTCTTTTCCTCTTTTGGCCTAGGCTTGCTCAGTGTGATATTGGGCTTGGATAATAGATGATGTTCTATTTTAAATGGTATTGTGGTTATAGACGTTACTAAAATGCCCCTGTGTTAACCTAATAAAATGGAGATGTGCCCTGTTAGGGGAGTCACATGGTGCTCTTGTGTTTAAGGGGCTTTGGTGACAGGCTTATTTATGAAACTAAGTATAAATAGAGCAAGCGGATACTGTGTGGTCAGAGTTGTGAGGTTAGGGGCTTTGAATCCTGGGAGGCGGGTTGATAAGATAGCTGGCATCTCCTTGGGAGGGCCTGTGTTGAGAGGTATTGAAAGGTCACGGTGAAAGTGATAGGGCTATAATTCAGGCACCTCATTCAGACAGCACCCAGCTCCATGTGGATAAAGATCACCTCTGGTTTCTTTGTTACAACTAGGCAAAGATCTCTTGTCTTATACATAATTTTCTTATCTGCCTTCAATTTACCAGAACATGTGTTAACTGATTTCGGATGCTCAAGCAGGTCAGGAGTGTCACATGCAAACGTGTCTAACTGCATGTGAGGGAGGGGAAGCAAATAAGGCTATCATCCCCCAGCACTGCAACAGCAAGCCCTACCCAGATATGTAATAGCCTAGACTCACGCCATGTGCAGTCTGTGTATTCCTCAAGGAGGGCCTCTGCAGCCCTCTGACCAGGAAAAACAGGATTTATTTGATGGTAGTTTTATTTAGTCATCTTAGTGTATTTGGGGGGTCTTTTTCTAAGGCAGCGGAGGTACAGATTTAGGTAATACTGCACGTTCAGAAAACAAATATATGCACAGCATACACCGTTTGATTTGTGAGTAGTTCTGTGTTACATACATGTGGGTTTTATTTTAATTCAACCCACTCACATTCACATCATATCAGTGTGTTCATTAAAGAAATAAATCCAGTGACTTCATTTTTTTTAGTTTTAGACACAGAAATGAGCTTTATGAGTATTTATATATTAGTCATGCAGGCCTTGTAAGTGAATTGCACTTCTCAGCCACCACTTATAGCCTTCCCTGATATATTCAGTCAGTCTGCTTTGATATAATGTCAATTACCCAGCCTACGGAAGAGCCTCTGAGCTGTGATTGGTCCACTGCTGTGCTAATTCAAGGCAGCTTATCGTATTTGTAAAAGGTGAGACACAAAGGACACGTTTGTTCCATGCCTGGAAGGCTCTTGCCGGTGCTGCACAGCAAAGGATGCTCCTCAGAGCTGAAAATCATCATCACCTTATTTAGTCTGTATCCAAGTCAATCTAAGAAAGCAGGATCGTGTCTATTGGATCATTGAAATCTTGTGGGAGCTCTGTCCTCAGCTCAAGGTTAAACATAAAGGAGACACATTCCAGAAGCAGAGTGAAAAGGAGAGGGCAAGCAGGCAGCTCGGGTTGGACAATATACGACAGAGGCAATTGATCCAGAGCTAAAAGAGAGCACTTGATGTGACTGACACGTGTGTTTGGGATAACAGCAGAGGCTCAGATATGATCCCCCATACAGAGGAGATAACCAGGGGGATTTGGATTTATCTGTGACTCTGAGTGTTTGTGAGTCTGTTCCAGAACTTCCAACCCTCCTTGACATTACAGTGCCAGAATGCCGTCATATGAAGGTAAGTAGAATCCATTCTACTTTATTAGAGCTTTGAGATACGGTATATAGATTTTACACATCAATTTGCATGTTATATTGCTATCCTACAGTCCCTTAAAAATTACTAAATAAATCTGACTACTGTATTAAGAGAGGGTACAGTCAGTATATACAATATATAATGATATGCGTTTTAATTAAAACCCTTTTTTCCCCCCAAAAGATCTGTATAGCTACATGCCAGGGGTGTTATGAGACCCACTTTATAGGGCCACATTCCCCAGTAAAAGGAATATATGCCCCACTAAAATCTTTTCCTGCATTGCTTAGCAGAACTACATGAATTGCCATGCACATTTTCTACAGGCACTCCATTTCCCATAATGCCCAGTATGTTTCCAAAAGCTTCAGCAGCTAACATTTTCAGTCAGAACCAGTTTCTATTTTTTTTGCATGGAGTAATGGACATCCGCAAACATATAAAAAGAATGTTAGCAAGGTAATGATGATTTTATGTTTTGGTTATAGTCACTTTTAACCATATAACTTACATCACAAGATTTACAAGATTACATCACTAATGGAAAACCATCAGTTACATTACTATAATTGTCGTAATAACAATGACAGTTTTGGTACCAAAACAATACAAAGTTTTTTACTATTTTGTAGTTAATAAAATTAATGATTCATAAAATGGCATATTTTATTTAAAAAAATCTAATTACATTTCACATATTTTGCAAGCAGGAGTTCTTAAAGATGGGTTTAAATCCAGGGTAAGGATTGTAGTGTGAAGGTTGGGTGACGCTTTAGGGAATGCTGTGATAGACTGTCACCCTGACCCTAAGATGGGCTAACCTCCAATCCATGTGAGATGGGTGCCTTGGAAAATTGTGAACAAATTTCTGGATGATCAGTTAGGGTTTTTTTGTTTCCAATGTAATCTGTTAATTGTAACGTGCAGTTGAAAAATATGTCCAACATAAGTTGATCACTGCAGATACTGTATTAACTAACAATATAAAAATGTAAAATTGGGAGAAAAAAAAATCAGGAGTAAACAAGCTCATTAGAAACCTAATTTCTCTGTATGAACATATAAGCTGTATGTATATACCGCCTATGAGGGGCAGCACTGGGGCACAAGCAGTTAGTGTGGTTGATTGGCAGCACCAGAGATCCCCAGTTTGATCCTCACCTTGACTCCTGCCTGTGTGTAGTTTGCATGTCATCCCCGTCTCTGTACTGGGTTCACTCGGGGTACTCCGTTTCCTTCCCACATTTCAAAAACTTGTAGTAGGTTAACTTGTAACTGGTTTAATTGGCCCATTTTAAATGTGACTAGTATAAATGTAAGCTTGTTCCATTTGTGAATAGCTCTTGATGCTGATGGAACATTAACTATGTTCATAATGAATTATTATTTAGAACTATGTTCAAATAAATTCTACAGCCATTGTATGTTTTGTTGGATACTGGGTTAAAGAAAGATAAATTAATAACTGTGTAATATATATTAATCATATATTATATATTAATTAATAAACTGTGTGTAATGATAACTATTGAACAGTGTCTTACAATACAAGCAACAGGGCCCTGTTCAACATCTCAACCATGGCAGCTTGGCAGACAGGGGGGTGTTACAATACAATCATTACTTTGTGTAACATCAGTGTTAAATATGCATTTACTAGAATGTGCCTAAGGTCTAATGTTTCACAAACCACTAAGTTTTTAATAGTATTTTGTTTAAAAACTAGAAAAGTAAAGTAGAATGTTGGTTTAGACTTGACGCAAGTAGTGGAAAGCTCTCAGGTGGTACATCAGCCTACCATGCTAGCCTACCACTACAGTGACCTGGGTTTGTGTCTGGTAGTATTTTCTGGCCATGCCGAGTGCCACATGAGAACATTACTGGTTGTGTCTGAGGAAGAGGAGGACACATGGAGGATCATGTCCCAGTGCTGTAACAGTGAACCTAGGCCTGAAGGCATGCTTACAAATGTACCATGTGTTCATGGAGGATGGGAGTAATATATCCTGCAGACCAGAATTTTACTAAAAAGAACTGAAAAGAATGAACCACCATCCATCCAACCAAACAAACAAACTGAATTCACATTTAGATGAATTGTAATGTGTTGATGTGTGTGAGTCAGGTCTAATAATCTGCCTCATTAAGTAAGAATTCAGTTGACAGGTGAATTTACCTTAACTGAATTAAGGTGAGTATATCTGTGGTATAGTATTTTAGAAACACAAGGTTTGCTTTGGTTGACTTGGTTTGGTGGAATGGAAGTGATGTACAGGGTGAGTCAAAAGACACGGGACACCCTTTTATTTCAGAAACAAAAGGGAAAATGACATATCTGAACACCCCAGCAAGTAATGGATGAGGGGCCTATCTTTTAGGCTATGTCCAGAACATGGGCACCATCTGGAAAGCTGCTGTATTGGATCAAGGGCAAGTTTTTCCAATGTGAAGTGACAAGGACAATTCTGATCTCCGGGCGTATCGTACTTCAACTATCGTAGACTTCAACAACCAACACCACCAATTTCACATAGCACTGTTGCATCCCTCATAGAAATCTTCAGATGACCACTACGTGGCATAATTTGGCTATCGACAAAGAAACCTCAACACTGGTTTTGGCAACCTTCGCGAAAAGTCCATGATGACCACAGGGTGTCCTGTGACATTTGACTCATCCTGTATTAGTGGGTTACTGACACACAGTGTAATCTACACTCTTTTCCTCCTTATGACCACACTAGTTGCCTGATCTCATATTGCTTCCCTATTTCTTCAGTCTGCATCTAAGGAAGAGAATAACCATACAACGCCCAGCTTCGGAACTAATAGGGAAAAAAAAATTTAGGTTACGGTATACTTACTGTATAGTTATGTACAGTAGGTTTTAAGAAGTCTAGAATAGGTTCTTTGTGTGCAGTAGTTCTGTAATGCTTTTACTTCAAAAGTTATTTTCACAAATTTGCTAGATTCACTGAACAACTCCCTGTGAGGCTTAAGAAAAAAAGATTAAGAGGATCAGTAGGGCAACCCATCCTCCTCTGGGTGGCACAAACACACAAGATAGCTCCTTAAAAGGCTATAAACCCATGTATATTTGAGCTCGTTTCCAAATACGGAAATTGGTACTTTCATTTGCTCACGGTGTATATACCATCTGTGGACTGTAATATAGAACAGAGGCTTTGTTTATTTCACAGTGACAAACCACTGAGCACATCAAGAACAATCCAATAACTTGTTTTCCCCTAACTGTGCTGGCAGGCCATTGCATAACACAAAGCCATGTGACCTTACATGTCATTGTGCTTTAGGTGACTTGAAACTATAGTAATGGTGTGTATTTCCATTATTACAATTATCACTATTATTCATTATTATTAAGTAGTAAAATTGAAAATGTTTACTATTCCTGTCTTAAAGACAGTTTATGGTCTTGGAGTGAGTGGCCAACTGTTTGGAAGTCTTCCCAATCCCTGGATAAGTGGTCTAAGCTGGTAATTCCCTTATTTCCCTCATGGCAGCCAGTATCACGTGTATCAACGCATGCTGCAGTTTCTTCTTAGTGTTAATGTAATAAAGAAGGTCAAGGGGTCAGTGTTACTCAGATGTAAGTAAATAATCAAAAATGTATTCATACAGCACTTTCCAAATGCAAACACAAATATACTGTTATAACGTGTTTTGTTTTTTTTGTTTGTCTCCTACACTGCTCACAAAAATTAAGCGATATTGCATTTACTAATTTATGTGAGTCTAGGAGACAAACAAAAACAAAAAACGTAAAACACATGATCAGTAACACTAATCATAAAACAGCATAAACTCACCAACAAGACTGATACCATAATAACAGCAGTAATCAAGCAGTAATTGGGTCTTGAAGGAACAAAGGCATGTATATCCTACTCCAAATAAAAAGACAATGTTTAATCTTTGCTATATTTTTCAGTTGAAAAGGCTATTGCTTAAGATCTGAATCAAAAGTCATCCTTGGGTTTTAAGTCCAGATTCCAAGCCACTCACTTTCTTGGCAGAACACATAGTCAAATCAAGAGATCCAAATAAAATGATCTCTGTTCATTCATCTCATTTCTGTGTAAAAAAATTGTTTAGCAATAACAAGCTCTACAAATGACCAAGAGCCAGTACAGATCCATGCTACCCTAGACCAATACATATTTACTTAATATTCAGACGATACTACATAAATATGTATTTGTTGTCACATACAATAACTATAGGAAAAATGGTGGCAGTACATATGCTGCATGACTGTTAACCAAAAGGTTGTGTCCCCCCAGCACTACTGAGTTGCCTTCAAACAAGGATAATAATCCTTAACTGCTTAATAATCCTTAACTGCTTAAACTGTGCCTTGTAAGTTTATATCAGATGCAAGTCCCTCTGGCTACGATCTCTATCTTCTTAGTGATGTAATTGTAGTTAGAGTTTACAGAAAAGCAACACCTGCTTTCAACACTTTGAGTCAACACCAGTGACTCAATTGCCAGGTAAATGAACTGCTTAAATAATATGAAAGCTTAAGACAAGTATAAATATATCAGTGAGCAGAAGCATATTTATTATCATTGAATTACTTCTGCATTATTTACAATATTGAAATTGCCTGCACTTACGATGTTCTCTGTGCTAAGTTAATAATTTTTCTGTTCACCACACCAACGTCCATTTAAAATTCACTATTGTTTTAAATAAGAACTAAAAGTCTGTACCAGAAGGTTCAGGAGTAATTGTGCTTAGTAATTCGATAGCATTCCTGTTTACAGTTACGAAAGAGGTCCAGTTTCCTGTGAACTCCATGTCTCTGTGTGTCTTTGTCTCCATTGTACAGAGGTGTATGGGCAGGTATGACTGGCCCTTCCCAGCCTATGGCTCCAAAGCTGCCATGCACATCTTTTGAATCATTGTATTCAAGCAGATTCCAGTTTCACCCGAGTGGGTGTGTGAGGAGGTAATCTAAATGGTGAATAGCCTGGACATCCCTGTTAAATGGACAGAGACTTTTCTGTCCACAGGTAATTGTATCCTTAAAGGGCTCCCCCAGTGACAAGGCGTACCAGGGCTTTGCTGGGTCATGGAGGCCATAGTTTTCTACACCTCTGATCAGAGGTCCCATTGTCACCGTGAACTCTAAAGAACAATGATCAGAATCCCGTTGAGCATATTGTTTGGATTCCTAGGCTTGGTTGGTTGTAGAACAGGTTAGATTGAATTAATTTTGATGTGTAGTGATGTAATGATGCTATGTAAATCAAAATATGTGTGCTTACCCAGGAAAATTGTACTGTGAAATTTGCCAAATTATCTTCAAAATCCATTGTAGAACTGTGAAATAATTTATGCTCAGTTCATAGTCAACCAAGTTTACAATTGTACTATGAAATGTGGGGAGTGGAATCGTGAGGATAGTAGAACTGTGAACCTTATGGTCAAACTGTAAAAGTTCATATTAAAACTGGCAAGCAATTTACAGTTTTACTATGAAATTTCACAGTACATTTTTCTGAGGTATTGTAAGAAGTCCATAAGCAGACTGGTTATCATAATGTGGAGAGCTACAAAAGAAAGTAACCACATATAAAACACCAATAAATAAATATAATTCCGTGATGAGTTAGCTATACAGATGTATCTAAAAGTGTCCCATTGTGTGTTTGCGTGCTCACATGCATCCTGCAATGGATTGCAATGGCCTTGTCTATGGTTGCTTCCAGCATTTTGGCTAGTGCTGCTATAGGAAGGTATTTAGGGTCTTCCTACACGTGACTTTAACTTACATTAATCAGATAGAAAAATAAACATTTATTTAATTGGGCCATTACATCCATGAACCAGTAGGTGGCAATGTTAAACATGTTCACGCTAATATAGGCTGATTCATTTGTGTATGACCAGGCGATCAGGCGTGGTAAATTGGGTGGTAATATTTAGCCACAAAGCTCTCCAGCACAAAATTATCCCTGTTCTCAATTTCCTCTAGTTTCATTGCATGAATGTAGGCCATCATAGAAAACATCAAGAAGTATTATTGTTAAGATGTTCATTCCTATCCACAATGGTGCCTACATACTTCCACATTTCATCCTCATTTAACCCATATAAATTGAATGAAATGAATAGGATGTTTGTGCTTAAAGGTTATAAACATTAGGAAAGCGGGAGCTTCAAATATGTAATGTAACGGTTGGTGATAACAAATGTCTTAAATATACTTTAAACCAGCTTTCAGTGATGAAACATTGTTTTGAACCTAACAGAATTAAGTCGCTTAAATTCTGACCAAAATATCTCTAGCTGTCATTCCTGATGTGTAGCTGAGACGTCACATTAGAAACACCAGGCTTCTAAGTTACCCTATTTGTCTCTACCAGGTGCTTTGTGCCCTTAGTAAATTCTAAAAAGAGAACAAATATTTCCTGTGAAGCAGATTAACATGAATGGAATGCCTGTGATCCTCAAAGAAATGAATTGAGCTTTTGTGCCTGATTCCAAGCCCAAAGTAAACATGTTGTGCTTCTGGGAAGTAACACATTCAATGTCGGAAAAACATAAAACTCACAGTCAAGATATGTGTCTTTAGATCACTCCGTTTGCCGTATTCTTCTGATGGTTGCCTAAGTGTGTGTGTAAAAAAAAACCCTTAAGTGCAGAGCAATGTATTTCTGACACAGGCCTATTATCAACCACTTAATGTCTTATCAGCTTTCTGCTTTCGTACAGGTGCAATTATGTCCCAGTTTGGTAAGAAAATGGATTAGTGAAGGTTTGTTTACAGGATGGGTAAATTTAGGTAAGTAATTAAGTCTGTTTAAGGGGTTCTATAGGAAAATGTGTGTATAAATGCTTTTATAATACAACCCTTTTTTACAAATCTATTTAATAGTTCTCTTAATTCGCTCTGCTAAACACAAGGCAGGGGAAACTTTGAGGCTAACTGCTTAAAACTCAACATCTTTGCTATATTATAGAGTTAGCTATTTTGTCATCTACTAAGTACAAACTTATAATTGAGAAGAGTTTACCTAGAAGGAAAAAATCTAATGTTCCAGAGATTCAGGATGTTCAAATCCCAAATATTTGCTCATCCTCTTACCTTTTCCAGACTGGATGTGACATCATACAAGTATATCCACAAGACTAGCATTTCACCTATGTAACAAGATTCACTGGTCTCCACAACAGGAAGTGTTCTAGTATGCTAAATATGAGGACAGTTAAATGTAAATAAAAATCAGTGTGATTTTCACTGTAGTAAGTAACACAAAAACCTTAGGACTTTGCGGAAATATCGTTTAGTGCATAATTAAGCAACCAGATTTATCTAAACTGATTAACTGAATCAGAGGCAGCTGTATAGAGGTGATAAAGCTAAGAGGCCATTCTAAAATGGCAAGATTATAGTAGATTATAGCAGTTTAACATTATCATGGCAACAAAGCAACAATTTACAAGGTGATTATGCTGAATGTGCAAAGTAATGCAATTTGGACGGTGCCTCCAAAAAAGCCTTTAAGAAGATTTTGAAAAAGTATCAACCAAATACCATCAAAAAGCATGTGTACAGTAGTGTACGTACAATAATTTATACCATTTTAAACACCAAGGGTAGTCACACCAAATACTAATTTGGTTTGAATTTCTTTTTCAGAAATAAGTGTAGATAAAATAATAGATACATACTGATAATACAGGACTTAAAATTACTACTGTAAAACTGTTTAGTGATGACCTAGTGGTTAAGGTACTGGACCTCAAATCCCACCTCTGCCAAGCTGCCACAGTGGAGTCCCTGGGCAAGGCACAATTGTTTAGATTGTAAGATTGCATCAATTGGAAGTTGCTCTGAATAAGGGTGTCTGCTAAATAACATAAACTTCATTGTAGATACAAACACAAACAAACTAAGCCGAAGGTAAGAAATTAAAAAGGCATGACACAGAGAGTGAAACAAAGCCATTTGACTCACCTTTGCACACAAATGCAAGGACTGCGTTGATTTTTGGGCAGTTTATCTGACAAAATCTGACTGGAGAGTGTCTACAATCAACAGTAAAGCATGGTGGTGGTTCCTTGCAGAGTTGGTAGTTTGAACAAAATGAATTTTCCCCTCACTGCTAAAAAGTACAGGCAAATTCTTATTTCTTATCATCAGCAGTTCCATCAATGAAGTGATTGGAGGAAAATTCATTCTCAAGCACAACAATCATCACACACTCACAGACAAAGTCATGCAGCCCTATATTAAAAAAACAAGAACAAATGATTCTACAGCAAATGGCATGGTTTACACCTGTGTCTGTGTGGGTTTACCACGAGTACTCAGTTTCGTCCCACAGTAAGAAAACAGAGGTTTTCAGCTAATTAGTAACCCTAATATCAGTATTAGTACTTCAATTGTATTTCTATTAAGCATTATGCCACAGCCAAACAACTAGTGTGACTCATGAGCAGAATTATTTGAATTCAGACATTTATACAGTCTTATGCAAATGCTGGTGCATCCCTAGCCAAATTAGGCCACATGTTTACTAATGGCAGAAGTGAAATGAAAATTAGCAAGAATACAAATGTCATCTTCAAATACATCCAAACTTTAACTTGTTTTCTGTTTCAGCCATTCTTCATTAAAATGGTCAGAAATGTCACAAATTAATTCTTTTCTGAGCTTGTGTTAGGAGCCCCTAATTTAAGAAATCAGCAAAACACGTGGCCCTTAAGTGCCCATGAGACTAAGGGAAGAAAGAAATGCTTATAATGAAAGGAAACAAGTAGACCTCAACAAAAATTCGCCTAAGCTTTGAGATGATTTACGCAAAATGCAACAGTGTAACCAATGTATAACAGTATAACCGACATACCTTCTAAATGGTGCCAATAACTGGGATTCGTATTTACGTATATCTGTATCGTGCAGGAGGAAAAGTGGATACACATAAATAATTTCCCCCACATTCGTACTAGCGTACTTAATAGTATACTAAAACCTGCGACGTTGTTAGTACAACACCTATATAGCTGGAAACCTAGCGTTTCAACCTACTAGTTAGTATGTAGTATGCATACTTGTGTGCAGTGCGCTGCGCTCTCTGTTGGTCATCTCCGTGGTAACCGCGATCCTCCTCGCGCCAATGAGAAGCTCTATAGAGTTAAAGGCAGGCGGGGTCGTAATGCCAAGCCGACTTGCTGATGCGCCTTTCTGCTCCTCAGCAGGAAAACACCCGCGAGACGGAATACTGCTTAGAAGATGGATGCTACTCAGAGCTTTCGTTGTTAGTGTCTCATCTCGTCCATTCATTTGTTCAGAGTGAGCTTGCGCTTTTGCCCGCGCGCCTTTATCTAGCGAGCGTGTTTTAATATACGCCACTATAAGGAGACGCAATGGGAGCGTATCGATAGCCTAAGGAATTTCTCTGGGGCATTTACGCTAATTCTAACAGTTTATACAAGGTAGGTGAAACCAGTCGTACAACATGTAAACATCTGGCCAGGCTGTTGCCCTCACATGCGTGTAATGAACGTTACACGTGAAATGACTGTAGTGTTTGTTAACGCTGGATGTTTGTAGAATGATAAACGGCAGCTTGGGAGCTTTAAACATTCACTCGATTGCTGGGGAACCGGCATTAATGTATAACAAGTCATTCTGGACAGCCGGACTGCTGCAGGTTACACGAGTCACGTAAAGACCGGTGTGATATGTTTAGGTTTCACCGTGGGCATAAAGCAGCCTTTCATGGAAACTTAGATCGGTCTGCTGAGCTCCAACCAAGCAAGAGAGAGTAACTAGTGTGACTGCAGGAGGCTTGTGTTTACTTGCAAGAGCTATGCCATTCCATATCAGGGACATTCATGACACACAGCAAGATAATCATGTCAATCCCAAGCTGGTTTTAGGTCAGTATCAACCTGGTACCTGTCACTGTAATTCTAGATGTTGCATTTGTAAAAATCTGTATTGCTTATCAGCAAATGGCAGTGTCATGCAATGTACAGGTGTGCACCTTTTTAAGAAGGGGTTAGAGTTTTTTTTGTTGCTCTGTTTGCATGGATGACTTTCCGCTACTCATTTGTAATGAGCCATAAAATGGTGTTCGTAAGCGGATATGTCTGTCCTATTGTATGTAGTATACCTTTGTCTGTCCTTTCTGTTGCCTGTGTATTTTATCGAACCTGTAATTATGGAAATTGGTTAACCTTTACTTGTTGAATCTCTGTCTATCAATTCATTTTTGGCTTTCAGTGTCAGGTCTATCATACCATCCTTTTAAGTGTTAGGGCTTTTGCTACACATGATCGTATAGTTTCTATATTTATTCTGAAATTACATAAATTAACAAAAAAGCAGTGACAGTAGGGATGCTGTGTATATGGTAGAATTTCACCCATGTTTTCAGTAGTATCTCTGAAAAAATGTACTTATCATTTGCAAGCAATTTTCTTGAAAAATCAGCTTACTATTTATATTACAGTGGCATAAAAAGACTATGTGCCTATGGTAATTTCCAGTTAAAGCCCCTTTCAGTCATTGACCAGTTCCTCAGAGGTTGTAATGAGGTTGTGAAGTGAAACAGCGCATACATCTCTAAATTCTTTGTGTCGTGAGTTACTTAAAGTAGTGCTAGTTTCCCTTGGCTGTCTGTTGGCAGGATACATTAGGATCAGCAGAAACTTTAGACGGGAAATATGACAACGACTTGAGATAAATTAAAAACAACTGGGCAGTTGATGAGAGTTGATGAGACAAGAATCAGTGAGATAGTTTGCATGTCTGCCGGGTGACCTTTACTGGGACATGAACCTGTATTCAAGTCATTCTGTGCATGTTACAGATACATATACGTTCATCAACATTATGGATGACATCATATACTATTAAAAATGTCACATTTATTGTTTTATAAACAATGCTCATGCTTGGGTGGTGCAGCAGTCTAATATGCTGGCCCTCAGCTAGAAGGGTCAGGTGTCACATTGGATGTGTCTAAAGGAGAGGACTGCAACGGACTGGCGCCTCCTCCAGGGCATACCTAGGGGTTAGTGCCTATGAAAAATGGGAATTAAAGACGTAAGTATTACTATATTATAAAAGAACATAAAAATGTAGTTTATACGTATCTGTTGTTGGTACATACTATTGAAAACGTGTCGTTACATGTATAGTTATGCGATGGAAAGGTTCGTAAAAGTAATTCATGGTTTTTTATGGTTGAAAAAATAATGAATTATGCGAAGAAAATGAATGAATGAAAATATTTAACTCCAGTTCTGTGTGGAAGCACAGCAATACAAAGCAATATGCAGTTGTGTTAGGGTTTTCTGTACTCACAATTTGGTAAGGTTTAGCCGACATGGATTTACCGTTTTCAGGAAACGTAACATGGAGGAAGTTTTGCTGAGACTGTCGCTTGCTGAGAGTTTGTAGATGTGTATGTATAATCAGTTATGTTACTACTTATCACATTAAACCCTGAGAAAAATTATAGGATGTTATAGAAAAGTAAAGTAAGTAAAGTGTATTTACAAAAAATAACCATCAACATTCTTGTACAAATAACATATAAATAATGTTCAATTTATCATTAATTCATTGATTATCTTTATTTGGTTAATCCATGTCAGTATTATGTGAGCAGTGCGAGGTAGAAACAACCCTAGATAGGTGCCAATCCATAGTAGGACACAAACACTCACACACTAAAGACAACTAGAAAAAAACCCATTAGCATTAAAATATAACACTGTTTAACTTAGTGTCTCAGGAATGTCAGTCACTTTTGAGGTAATCTGACATGCCTTGACATTTGCATATATCACCTAAAATCATCTAAAATCATTGATCTAAAAAGTGCTGTATATGCTTGGATCAAACAGAAACATAGCATGAATAATCAGAAAACAGTGACAATGTTGTTAAACCAATTTTTGTTTTACTGTCCTCTAAAGAAATTTTCAGAACTTACTTTCAGAGGTGCTGAGATACTAAACCTTTTAAACCTTGGTGTTTCTGACATGTATGTGACTAATGTTTTCAGAAACATGTTCAAGTAGAAACAATTACTTATATAGAGGACACAACAGGCTAATTGGACCTCACCCAACATAAACTGTAGTAGTATTGATTACCTCTATCTGTCTGTTCCTTGAGGTTTCCACTAATGCCTGGTAATACAAAGAATTCACCTTGGCTGGAAAGGTACTTTCAGCAGGTCTTTAATATAAAGTCGTTGGAAGGACTTTAACTATCCTTTGGGGCAGCACGATGCCTCACATTAAGAAGGCCCTGGGTTCATTCCCAGGGTGGAGCAACTCAGGCCTTTTCTGTGTCTGTGTAAAGTCTGCATGTCCTCCCTGTGTCTGTGTGGGTTTGCTCCAGGTACTCCGGATTCCTCCCACTGTCCATAGGCATGCATTAGGTTAACTGGTTATGCTAAAATTGAAGCTAGTTTTAATAGGTGTTGATGGAATCTTATGTCTGTCATTGAGTGACCTTTGATCCTGAAGAGCAGAGTTAAATAAATCTAAAAAAACAAACACAAATGAACCTTCTTTTTGAGTACTCTTACAGTACAGTACAAAAGTGCCAGACTGAGTAAAGTTAGTGCTTGTAGTGCCATGTGGCAAAAGGTGTAATCAACAGTTGAGACAAATACTTAAATGTTCTGAAATCCAAACAGCACACCACCTGAAATACAACATACCTACTGTGACGCACGATGGTTGCAGCCTTGTGTTGTGGAGATGTTCTTTATCAGCAGGAATTGGGCAATTACTTATCAGTGAAAGAAAAATGGTTGCTGACAGGAGTAGTACTCCCAAATATAGTCATCTGCTACATGACCAAAGATAGACAGGTGGCTCACCTATCAGAATGACAAGAATAACCTTAAATAAAAAAATGCCAGTATAAACTACAAAAAACAAACAATTAAAACAAAAAAAACCAATTAAAAACATGCAGTGGCTTAAATATGGGAATGTGGATGTCCTTGAGATGTATGTAAACTAAATCTCTGAATGGGCTTAAAAAGACAATGAAATATGGCAGAACATGAAGGAACTGCAAGGAAGAATGGGTACATTATCCTCATATATAGGTAAGCTGGCAGAGACATATCCAAAATGACTAATGCCTGCAATGAAAGCAACAGTTGGCTCTAGGAAGTATTTAATAAAGGTTTTTTGTTGTAGTTGTTATTCTATTCTTATTTACTTTTACTTTAGTTGTTAAAATATCAAAATGTGTTAAAAAAAGATAAGGGTTTGGATATCAGGCTGTAAAAAATGACTATTGTGATGGGATATTTGTGATTATTTTTTTTTCATATTTAATGTATATCAGTGCCAGTTTTTAAAGCTTGTGTGGTGTGAATATTAATCTCATTGCCCTCTTGGGAATATTAGTGATGTTAAGACTTGTGTAGTGGCTGTATTTGGGTTTGTACTGACACTTCCAGTTAAGGCACATGCTCCCGTGCAATGGTTGCGCTAGTGTTTATAAGGATTCCAGTTATCTGATGTCATGTGTGGGAAGCTGTGGTCTGTATGTCACTATAATAAATCACAGCGGCCTTTCACGTAAAATGTAAGTCATGGGCTATAGGTAGTTTGTTTTGCATGTAAGTGCCTAATCCGAACATTATGCTGCTGTTGCTCAGTCAATGTCTGAGAAATCATTTGGAATATGCTCAAATGCAAAATGTGAAATCGATGTGTAGTGAATAGCTGGCAGTTCTGTAATTGGGGATTAGAACTGAATTTTTATTGCTCTTAAGTGGCATCTTAATTTGTCTTGAAAATGTTGTGGCATGACCTATGACATAACTGGGCCTCCTGTGACTGAAGGTTGTCACTTACATGATAAATGAGAACTGTCATCGCAGTCAAACGTCAGCGGCAAAAATAGAGTTCACAACCGTGAAGCTGAGCGGATCTAATCTCGGTTTCACCTGTAATGGTTTTAAATGTGAGCCCATTACTGTGACATGAAGCAGAGACAAAATGTTAACAGGAGATAAAGAGCTATGTATAAATGACTTTAGGTTATACATATACATGTAGCTCTTCAATTCAGAGACACGCTAAGTGATTTCACAAAGCGCAGCCAGTATCAGTGTTTTCTTGTTGTTGTACACAGTAGACGGCAGCCCCAGTGCTTTGGCGTAGCTCAGATGTTTGTCCTCCTCCCCAAATAGAGTGGTTCCTGAGCACTTTATATGTTGTCAGTTTCCCTCCCTGACGTGAGGAGTAACTTTCAAGCTTGCAGACATGCATGTCTGCATCTGAAAATAGCTCAAACCGCAAAGCCTGGGCACCAAAGCGGGGGCTCACTTTCTCCCCTGTTTTGTCTCCAGAAACATACTCTAAAGATCCTCTGGGCTGAAGAGGAAGGAGGAAGCTTGCTGTCTGGCTGCACAAATCAGCTCTTAACACTTAACATGGCTCAATCTTAATGCCTGGTAAGGAGAGTGTCCTCTCTGCCTTTCATGCTTGTGAATGATGCTTAGGGGTGAGAACATAGGTCAAGAGATTTGACATGAAAACCTATATTAACAGATAGTTAGTAAGCTTAATTTATGTAGTCATGGATTGGGGAAAATGCATTTGTAAAACATGAATGTGCATGTGATTCATATGGTGAATTTCTGTATTTTTTCCTTCAAAAACAGTTAGTAATAATTGTCATTTCAAGAGTGTGAATTTATTTGAATTAATTATTATTATTACTTTTAAATGTGGGAAATCTAGGATGAAACTGACTTTTGCTGCTGTATTAGTGGGCCACAGCGAGTGGCTTTGACAGCCCGGGTGTTTAATATGAACAGGAGTGCTTAGATTGGCGCTTTAAATAAAGACTCAGAATAAGAATCAACTTAAAATACAATTTGCATGCTTACATGCATTCAATGAGGATCACTTGTGGTTTGGAGACAATCATACTTCTTTGAAAAGATCTGCATTCAGCTCTGCAGAGCACTCACTCAGTTTTCCAGTGTTTTATACTTAATTGTTTAGGTCTGCAGCATGTGTGGTTTCATTTTTTTCCCCTTGTAGGGACATTAAAGGTATTGAACTGTAGAACACATGATGTCATTAATACATACAGTACATATTTGACTCACATCTCAGCCAAGATTCCAATATCTATGTAAATGACCCCGTGATTTGAGACGAGGTGTGTCTGTTTTTCTAGTGAAATGGCCTGGGCAGTGACAGCACTAATAGAGATAACACTTCTGTTCGGTCTGAGAGACTATCACTAGAGGAAAATTTCGTGAAATTGTTTGTAGAAAGCAAAAGTGAAAAACTGTGTTTGAATTTCATATGTTGTTTATGTTTGAGACAGCCTTCCGTCGAAACGTCTGCAGCAGTTTGAGAGAGATGGCATTTGTAACGTCATTAATGTGTAACAGTTCTGTAAATCATTTCCCATCTAAGATGTGCAGTGACACTACATAAGTGCTGCTGCACAGATTGAATTGGCTGCTGGTTAGATAAAATAATAAATGAACATATAAGAATCTATAAGAATCCCAAAATAAGACTAACATAACCAATGTGACTTCTTTAACTTGTCAAAAGCTGGCAAATGTTTAACTAAAATGCATGTGGTCATTGTCACTGGGAGGTAGTCATTTATTAACATCAACAGTTTATTGAAGCTTCGACTCTCCAATCCTGAAACCTTTTATATTTGACTAACGGCTATCTATTCTGCGCTTTTTGTTAGTATTGGAATAACAGTGAGATGTTGGCCAGGCATTAGAAGTGGTTGTAATATTATTTTTTGTCTTCAATAGATAATCAGTCTTTAGGGCTTTTAAATACTAATCTTAGTAGGTTTTTAGTGATCCTTCAGTGAGACAAACTATTATCGGATGCCTGCAGTCATAGTGATCAGCATATTAAATTTGACACTGTTTTTTTCTGTCACTTGTCCTAATTCAACTCTATCCTTTTTGCTTCCTGAACTTTACTAAATGTATTTATTTTATTGTTTATTATTTTTTTGTAAAACACACTACCCAACCTACACGTTACAGGCCCCACCTGGGGCCCAATCCAGGCCCACGAACACTGGGTGTGTTAACAAGCACTTGCTAATTAAGAAATTTGGTAAAGAACGTTGGATTTTAGCTCAGTGGATTTTTAGGTTCAGTGGATTTCTGAGAGCATATTTAATCATACTATGCTTTCAGTTGTTTTCCCCATTATGCACATGCATGCACGCATAACATGAAATTATTATTCTTATTGACCTTATTGTTCTTAATATTCTTAATGAGCTTATTCTTAATGACTTCGCTACCATTGATATTAGTTTGCATAGACCTGCTTGTTGTTTTTTAACGTACAGAATCTGTCAATCCTGGAATTAAATGCAGCACCTGCTAAAAGCTGATCTAACACTTTGTTGAGACTCAAATGCAGTAAGCATTAAAATGCCTGACAAAATTAAGAATTTCATAGTATAATATTAAAGTTTTAAGTTTATTTCAACTCTTTTTGTGTTATCCATGGCTGGTTGCATTTATTATTATAAATAGTGTAAACACAGAGGATTGTGAAAAATGAAAAAAAAAATTGTATTTTTTAACTCTGCTAAAATAAAAGCATATTTTTGAATGCTGGTATGCTGGACAAAAGGCAAGACCATTTGAGTTCCATGTTTCATGTTCAGGTCCAAATTGGTTTGTGCCAGGTATTTCTGGTTTGGTGTTGGTTTAGCTGGTCAACTCACACAGTCTTGCTAGATAACTGGTTGCCCAGCATACCATTTGAATAACACACCGTATGGAGATTTTTGCTGTTTTGGTTTTGTACATAGGTCATAATTATTTCACCTGTTTGTTTGTAAAACTGTTCGCTTATCTGTTTTACTGAGGTAATTCTGAAGAGTGCTTATAGTGTTGAACAGTATTGTTGATGTGGGAATTCCTTTTATCGTGCACAGGTTTGTGCTGGGTGTCACCCCCATCAAATACACAGTCAGATTTTGTGAGCGAATTGCATTTTACCTCTCAAGTAGTGGCCAAATCTAGCAATTTTTTGTACAAACCATAGCTAGAATCGCAAAAAACTGCCAATTGAACGAGAGCCACAGTTCTCTCTCCCCGGGAACATAGCAGCGTAGATAGCGCATGGCATCATCTAAAATTAGGCAACGTGTAAATATATGATGTGACAATGCCACAAATATACAAATTAGTGCATTACATCATCTAGCGTAGGGCTAGGTGGTATACCGGTATAAAAGTATATACCGGTATGACGCTGCTCCCCGATATGGTTTTTTCCATACCGTGCAAAGCGCGATATACCCAGGGACATTAAAACAGAAACATGTACACGTCCCCACCACGTACACTATGCAAAATACACTTAAACCTCTGCAATCTGCAAACACATGGAAAATGCCCCAATAAATGTCTATATTTTCCTTAATGACAAATATGCTGAGCCTGTGGTAGATGAGCTTCTTTTCATGGCTACATTTTTGGATCCAAGATTCAAGACCACCTACTTTACACAAGAGAAGCTGGAAAATATAAAGGTGAAAGCTATGCTCGAGATTGAAGGCCTACTGGTGGAAAACACAGCCATAGGAGATCCAGCCACTGCAGAACGCCAGAGTGTGAGAGAGAGTGCAGACACCATTGCTCCACAATCCTTTAAGAAATCCCAAAGAAGTATTTGGAGCTTCTTCAAATACACATGCAAAGGACCAGTTCCAGTTCCAAAGGGACAAATCATTGAGTAAGAGCTATGCAGTTACATTATGATGGCTACAGTAGACACTGAGTCAGACCCTTTGGATTGGTGGAAAATTCATAGTTTCAGCCTTCCACATATAAGTTCTCTGGCAAAGAAGTACATGTGCATTCCTGCAACAAGCTCACCCTCTGAGAGGGCTTTCAGCACTGGGGGAAATGGAATTACATGTCAAAGGGTAACACTGAAGCCAGAAACTGTCAATAAGTTGGTGTTCCTGGCAAAAAAATTGTAAGACTTGTAAAATGATACAATCAACATTCTGTTATCATAAAAGAGAAAACACTCTGGACAAATCAGTGGTAGTTGTTACTGAAGAATGAAAGCTTGAAATAGTTTACAATACTAGTTTACTGTTCCAGTTTACAGTGTTAAAATGATAGGAAAAACATTTTAAATTCATAAAGATGTGAACTGTTACATTACTTATTTTCAGTTTCAAAAAGCATTTGAATAATCTAAATTATTTGAATAGTTTAAATTACGTTTCATGCTTGAACATTTTTACCTCAACTGTAAACAAATTAATTTATTGCATAAACGAAAGCAGTGGTTTTACAAAAATTACTCACTCATGTTTTGATTCTCATGTTTTGAATTAACATTTAACTACTTTCTAACAACTCAAGTTGCATTTTGTTATTAATAGTCATAAGTCTCATCTATTTTTTGTATATCATATTATATCGTTATCGTACTGATAGTGGAAAATCTCGTGATATGAATTTTAGCTCTTATCGCCCACCCCTAATCTAGCGTGGCACAGGCAGTGCCCCCCCCTCCAACTGATAATAAACCATACTCCACTGTACTGAACTGTAGAGTTATTGTACTGCTGTTTTAGCATTTACCTGGTATTGTACTATGCTTTGCAATGCTATGCTATGCTGTGTAATGGTAATTTTTATTTTTAAAAAATTATTTTACATTTTTTTCAACAATAATTTTGCTAACTCAATGTAATCTTTAAAAAATACCAGATAATTTCTTCTTCATCTGAAAACAATTGAGGTTTAGTACAAGGGAACTCTGGTAAACTACATTGCTCACAAAAATTAGGGAATGTTTTAAAATGAATACGAAGAGGATCCCACAAGAAATGCTGTTTTGCCAGTTTTGGGTGACCATACACCCTACTGAACAGTCAATGTGTGGATTTCCTGTCCAGTTTGACATGCTTCTGTTCACTCCCATGAATATTTTTCATCTGAATGCTGATCTCATGTCCAATGTCCAGTCCTAGAGAGCATTATCAATCATTTTGCTCCCAAAATAATGGTCAGCTCTCCTAAGTTCAAGCACCTCATTAGCAGTTGACTGTTGCTTCCAGTCAGCCTAATTGTAGCTGTAAATGTCAAGACCGTTTATGTATCTGTAAGACTGCACAGAGCAGAATGTGCGAGTGTGAATGTTAAGTGACTGTGTATTTGTTTCCTCTGGTTTAGGTATGTGCACTGTGATTTGTTAATTCACTCAATTAATTTGTTTGCTGAGAACCAATTTAGTGATTCAGTGACATACTCTGGCTATAGTAACGATAAATGGCATTGTTGTAACATGTTAATGAAATTAAGTATTAATTATTTCATAGAAATACCACATTGTGTTAAGTGCTTTATATTACTTCCTTAGGTTAAACAAAGTAATGTGCAGTGTGTAGAGAGAGGCTTTCTAAAGGCGGATGCTGTAGTACTACTCCAGTTCTCCAATACTCATGGTAGAATTATGCTCAAATAAAGTCTCCTGTTTTAAAATTCTTATTGTAGAGATGCACCCAATGCATTTTCTTGGCAACTTATAGTTATAATTTTTTTTTAAATTAACATGTGATCGGCCAATTCTGATTTTGGCCAATTCATGTGATTCCATGTTATACATAGAGAGGGATTTTAGTTGACTAAGTAGCACTGAAAAGACAACTGATATCTAAAACTTCCTGATTAGGAACAGCGGTCTCATAAACAAACCAGTGACCGAGTTTTACACTTTTTGGGTTTGAATCTCCAAAAAAGCCACCAAGTAAGTACAGCCACAAGGTTTGCAGTTTCAGTGGGTATCATGATGACAGAAGTGTACCCGAGCGTGTTTCATTAAAGTGTAGTGTAAGTATAAATGAGCAAGGAAGTGTGAATGTGTCAATTCTAAACTAAAAATAGTTCACCAAAAACAAATGTCCAGTTACCAGCATCCTGTAGGCAGTGTCCTGTGAACACCGATGAAGGATTACAGGACGATTAACACAAACTTTGCAATAACAGATGAGCCTCTGTCTGTGGCTTTATATCTTCAAGGTGAATAAGGTGAGTGCCTCCAATAAATTGTACAGTGAGTGAACAGTTAAAAAAGTCCATCAGATCTGCTTTTGCACCACGTACCAACAAAACACACATTAACACACCACCTCACCACCACATCAGTGTCAATACAGTCTTTAGAATGACTAACACAAAATGTGGAGACACTTCACAATGAAATATCTCATAATGAAATATCCCCTAATCTTTGTGAGCAGTGTAGTACCTAATCTGTGGTGGCCTTTTCAGAGTCCTGGCCACTGAAGAACAACGTAAAGTGGACGAGCAAAGTATGTAGAAAAACAGAAGTTTGTCTGTAATTTTAGAATGACAGAGTGTATCTATATGACAGATGATTTCAGCAATGAGTAAGTATGTGGAATCTTTAATCGATTGCTAAACTCGATTACACCGATGTAATATGTGAGACTAGAAAGCTTTTATGTTTGTCTGAGCTCTGTTTGGTGTGGAAATATTCCCCTTCTAATCCGGCATTGCACCCTGTGAGCTTTCCAGGTGATAAAATATTGAAACTGTTGGCTGTTTTAGTTTCCTAAAACTGCTGCTAGTTTTTCATATTTATTGCTCTGACTTCAGTTGCTTTAGACATGTTTTTGGTTTTGTTTATGATAGAAGAAAGAAGTCTAGTCGAATGAAATGTTGAGTCCACTTAGTGTTACAGGTTCACATCAGTCTCCACTGATTTGACCAACTCTTCTTTGTATAAAGGTCCCAGAAATCTTATATGTGATTGCTGCAGTTCCCTTTCACTAATGGTCTATACTTATCTGCGTTTCACTAGGGTTTGAGTTTCTTACAGAATAAATATAACGAGCCAAGCTTTTATCAGAAGTTATTGGCCTCTCAATGTGCAACTATGTGATTAAGGCAGATTGTAGTGCAGAGGGAGGTTCAGTAACTGAAACGAAGGTAATTTGAATGTTAAGTGGTTGTCTCTGATATTCCAAAGCTCTCCATGGCATTGACAAGTCCCGAGAGGCTTTTCTCTGTCACTTACCCACTTTGCCAGCTGGATCGTTCAGGTTTGGCATTTATTAACAGCACCCGGCTGGAGACTTTTGTCCTTTCCAAGGGGCACACAAGAACAGTGTTATTTACACTATTACACTAAAATATACATTATAATTGCGAGAAGGTTAGAATCTCAGGTGGCTTATGAAGACAAGAGGCATGCACTTTGCATAGTAATTTACAAACAGCAGGCAGATTGCAGACTTCCAGTCCTGAAATGTAAATTGCCAATATTAATAATATTTGGCTGTTGATAACTTAAGTGTATTAATATTACTATGTTTAATACGCCCCAGAGAGGGTTCCAGAAGCTATTCCAGAGCACAGGACACAGGTGTAAGTGTGCCTTGGATGGGGCACGAGGGGTCAGTAATCTGACAGGCCTACCCTCCTACTGCCAGAGTTATGTGTGTGTGTGCGTGTGACGCCTGACCCAGCTGAAAGGTACAACTGGGACTCAAACCCAGGTCCCAAACAGTGGTGGGCTAGCAAAACAGACTGGTGCACCACCTGAGCACCTGTCAATAACTCCAGTTTGAGCCACACTAACCTATATTGATTTTAACATTAAGCCTTTCTAGCATAGTAACATTCACTAGAGCTATAGTATTTACAAGCCATGCAATACTACAATGGTTACCAAATTGCGGAAGCCCCATGTTGGTGATGCTGTTGCAGTTTTTAATGAATTACAATTTTCATAATACATTATAGTAGCGTTTGAAAGCAGACGTCTCATATGTATATGTTGGAGTGGTTGAGGGGGATACTTAGTTTGGGAACCACTGCAGTAACAGTTGAACACTTTGTCTTCACATATTAATTAAATAAAAGCTCATGTCATTCCTAATCTATAAACCAGAGTACAACAGCTGCAGATTTTTTCTTGATATGTGTTTTACGCACACATCTTTTCAAACAGGCCTTGTGTCCCACTGTTCCAAAAATACTAATATAAATAGCTCAACTGGAATTCCCAGATGAAATGGAGATTCTTCCTATTTTGGCATGCACTAAGCAACATAGCAAGTATATTAAACTCTTTTTTTGGTTAGGGAGAGAAAGAGAGAACATTTACTCGCATAGTGCATTTACTCTTACATCTTTTTAGGATTTATATGCAAATCTCTTTACTCTAATTATTGCAGTTTCTGCTGTGAAAAACCTGGTCAAAGTGGTAGCAGGTAGGAATTTTCAGTTATATATATGTGGATTATAAATGTTTCCAGCAGGCATTGTATGACATGCAACAAACTCTAGTTGACATGCAAGCTGGTTGATGAATTTTGCATGATGCATCTTTATTTTAGGGAGATTGGTAGAACATTTACTTCTGTGTAAACAGAAATACACGCTCGCGTAAGATTTATGACACTTGGTGAATATAATAGTCATATAATACTAAATGGAATATTAACATATTTAGGTTCACACTGAAATTGAACTAAATGTGCTTTCATGTTTCCAAACACTATTCACATTGCAGAAGCTGTGAATTTTGTGTGAGGTTTGTGTTTGTGTGAATTTGGATATCTCTCCAGCACTGTGTGTATGCAGGTGTCTGTCTATTTATGTCCAAATGCTTATGACTACTATTTAATCTTATTTGAGTTTTAATCCTAATACTGACTTAACATGTAGTTCAGTCTCTGAGAATGAGTTAACTACATAATAACTTCTATTATATCTTCTGTGCATGTCATTTAGAGTGTGCGTTAAGTATGGCTTTAATGCACATTTTGCGCCGCTCTCAGAAGGGATTATTCTATTTATCATCACCTGTGTTTTGTCAGTGCAGTGTGAGATTGACTTTCACACTTGTATTCCTTATAACTTGTATTTATGTCCATTTGTGGGACATAAAGAGTTTTATCAGTACAATGCTGCTTCATTTATCAGACTAAACATAAGCTGCTATCAACAAGAAATAATGTTATTTATCAAAAGACATATGTACATGCTGCTTATATGTGGTGATGCACAGTCGCAGTTTATTGCATACCAAATATTTGCACCATATGCCCAAAAGTTTGTTGACACCCATTTGTAACCTCTGGTATTTCACAGAATATAGTATGAATAGTATAGGCATTGAACCACCCTAGACAAGCAGAAGCAGTACTAAACACCTCACTGCTGCTAAACACCTAAGTGACTCTTAACATGGCACTTTCATAGCTTCCCACCTTCCCAAAATTTAAATTCCTCAACATTCCCAGTGCATCCTAAAACACAGCACATAAACAAATGGTTTGCCACTTTTGTGGAAAATTTTACTGGTTTGCGCAGAACCCTGACTCTCCATCCTACATATTTGGAATAAATTGTTGAAATGTTAAAACGAAATGTTATTGTTTAAGATCAGTGATCAACTTCACCATCATGCACTAACATCAAGCAGAAAACATACAGGAGAAACATACTCCATAATATTACCCATGTATTTGAATTTACATTTACATTTACAGAATTTAGCAGTCAC
>JAUZST010007478.1:0-14150 GCA_034779995.1 Parotocinclus haroldoi | reverse complement strand
TTAAATAATTGTATTACTGTAAAGCTGCTTTGAGACGATGCTACATTGTAAAAAGCGCTATAGAAATAAAATTGAATAGAATTGAATTGAAACAAATATGCATATCAGCATTTTTTCGTCATTTTTTAGCCCAGCTCTGGTCAGGGACATTGTGGTTGGAATGTGGAAGCATGGAGAGCAGTCATACTAACTCTAATTTTGTTAAGAAAAAGGGGCGAGGAAACTGCGGTAGCCTAGCGGTTAAGGTACTGGACTGTGGACCTGATGGTCCAGATCCCACCTCTGCCAAGCTGCCACAGTTGGGTCCCTCTTGTAAAACTGTATCAGTATAAGTCCCTCTGGATGAGGGCGTCTGCTGAATGTGGTAAATGTAAATAAACATAAATTGGTATATGAAAGAGAGAAGGTTGTGGGTTTGTTAAATTTATCAGAAGTTTCCATTGTGACATTTTTCCTCCCCAGAACTCACAAAACTGTAATGTGACCACTTCACGCTTTAGTGTGTTTGGCTAGATTACCAGGTTCACCATGGCTGAGTTCCCCGCTCTCAGTGCTCTTTGAGTTTTCTCCTGATATCGCAGTACACAGTGGAACCTCGGAGTTTAAACTGAAACGCTTGCAGGAGGCCGTTCCAACTCTGATTTGTCGGAATTCAATTTCGGAAGTAATCCAAACACGATTCGTTCATTCCAGACTCCTGAATGCTTTCTATTACCCTCTATTACTCCGTATTAACAGTCTTGCCACCGGGACAGCGACACTGCCGTTGTTCGGCGTCATTATTTCTGTACGAATTCGGTGGCAAAAAAAAAAAAAAACCCCAAACGGATCTGTTTCGGTGTCCGAATTGTTCAAGTGAAGAGGCATTCGAATTCCGAGGCTTCACTGTAAAAGTTTTTCGATACAAATGAAGCAGCTAAAAACAAAGCAAAATAAAACAATAAGTTATCGTGCATAGGCATAAACCATCCACCATCATTAAATAATCACATTTTAACAACAAGTGTATGTGATGCTGGGATAAATGAATAAATATACAAAAACTAATAACACAACAGAATACAATACAGGCCTAGTAATTGACACAAAATACAAAAATCCATATGTTCAGAAACACTGGCATCCTTTAAACGCGATTTCCAGAGGCAGCACATGGTTCGTGGACTGGATATGTTCGGGATCCCAAGAACGGAACTGCCCAAAATCTCGGATTACACCTTTAAAAGCACGAGCGAAGGGCAAGAAGGCGCGTCTCTTTCGAGCTGAGACTGAACCCATCAGACTCTCCAGCCACGTCGGGGTCTCAGTGTCGCCCTTGGTGGATCTGATTTGTAAAACAGTTGTAGCTGTCCTTGCGCAGCGCTGTGCGATCCGTCAGACCATTCTGCAGGTCAGGGTTCTTGTACTGGATGCTGGTCCCCATGCTGCTCAGCAGAGAACCCGAATAACACCAACAACAGAGACATGACTGTGAAAAAGAACAACGTGGGAGAGAGATACGAGTTGAGATGTGGTTGCGGTTGCCAGATATTCATACACTACAGCGTGTACAGCAACAGCGTAAAATGAGTAGCACAGTGTTAACATGTAACACAAAAGGACTGCGCGTATCTCTTACGACTTTAAGCCTTTAATACTGTGCTGGTCTGGACTGGTGAGCCCGTAATGGTCACATGCTTGTCATGCGGGTGATCGCAAGTTTTGCTGTTTTTTTTTTGTTTTTTTTTACAAGGATGTGATCGATAGCTGAAGAAGGCCAGAATAAACACCTTGAAGCAGTTTTTGAACTTCTTGCTGACAAAGTAGAGGATGATGGGGTTGATGCAGGAGTTTATAGTTGCCAGGTTTATGCTGAAGTAGTCGAGAACCAGCAAGAAACTACAAGAGACACAGAGACACGTTACAATGAGACTGGTCTTGTGTTAATCATTCGATCTGTTGCGTGTTGGAGAACAGAATGCAGGGCAAAGCATGTAGAGAAACAGATGGACCACCGGGCTTCTATAAGGTAAAATGGACTATAAGAGAAGAAACAAGAAGATGGCTTTCTTTTCATGTTATTACTAAAGGGTGTGTATGTTTTTCCATTGCAATCAGTCTACGAAACATATTGTCGTTCTGTAATAATTTGATCCTTGCCTGTCAAAAGAGGTCAAGTTTAAACTGTGACCATTTAATTGGTGGGACTGTGGTGGGATAGCGGTTAAGGTACTGAACTATGGACCAAAAGGTACAGGGTTCAAATCCCACCTCTGGCACATTTGGGTCTGCTAAACGACGTAAATGTAGCATCAAAAGTGATGTGTATGGACAAAAGCGGTAAGAAAGTCCCTTTTTTAATTGAAACAATAGGACTCTTCGGCTATTTAAAAAACATCAGACCAAGCACAAGCCTACATTTAAAATCAGCCACCCAAGAAGATTCAACATTTTGGAACGGTGTAGTGTCAGTAGAAACAATCAAAAAATGGCCATTATTTAGACTAGAATTACAGATGAATAAAGGTTTGACTGTGAATATTTAACCTCTGAAGTTATATCGATGGAGAATGTGGAATGTTGTTGTAAAAATACACACAAACACAACACTATTCTTAGCCCAAATCCCCTCATGAATCAGTGTTGGTGCTGATTTTCCATCGAAAAGCCTTTTGGTTTCCAAGCTAAGCTTAATCTATATTTAAATCCACCATAAACTGAGCCGCTATTAATTATGGAGTGGAAAAATTTATGATATTAGTTTTACTCTGTGTGTGTGTGTGTGTGTGTCTTACTTGAGCAAATCACAGCGCTGAGCGTCATGCTGAAAGTAAACCATTTTCTTCAGAATGCGACTCAGGTGCAGAGGAAACCAGCACAGGGCGAAGATCAGCACCAGGGCAAATACAGCCTTTGCTACTTCACGCCTCTGCCAGAAAACGCAAAACAAATATTAGAACATGCACAGTTACAATTCAGTTTATGTATTTAAAAAAACTTGTCTGAATTCTATCTACACAGTGGACTTGTTTGAAAGACACAGAATCAAATCTAAACGATTCCCTTAATTTAAAACTTACAGCGAAAGTTGGTCAAGTTTAGAGTTTGTAGCCTCATTTTAAAACATTTCACACAGCACCCTGTCAGAAGTCACAGGACGCCGTTTATTTCAGACACGAAAGAGAAGATGCCATTTCTGAATAATAGTAAGGGGATCTATCTTTTAGGCTAAGTCCAGGACATGGGCACCAACTTAAAAGCTGGCATATTAGATCAAAGGCAAGTTTTTTTCATGCCATGTAGAATATCAAAGAAGATCAGAATTGTCTCCGAAATCGATTGCTGCAATCAGATTTGCAACATCTCATGTGGTTCAACATAGAAAGTTAAAAACGTTTGCTGTGGGTCACAGGTAACTGAAGATGGACTTGATAGATGGAACGCAGATGCCGTATCCTAGCAACAAGCGACACCCAAAAAGATCCCCAGTTTCACACGGCACCGTTACGTCCCTCATAAGCAAAATTCCGAGAAACCGGGACTGTGGACGATAAGAAACGTAGCGACCGTCTAAAGAACCGCCACCGACCAAGAAACCATAACAGCGGTTTTATCAGGCTTGGTGAAAATCCACGTAATGTGCCCTGTTTATTAAATATTTATATTACTCAGTTTGTCTGAGGTCATGGCTCAAGCACTGCTTGTTTTTAATTTGCTTGTTTTCCCCGTCACTGGTTTTCCCCCCGCATTCCAAAGACGTGTTGGGTCAGCTGGTGTCTCTAAAGCATCCCGGTGTGAGCGAATGATCGTGTGTTCCCACTTTCCATCCCGCGACCCTAAGCCAGATTAAGCAGGTGTGGACAGTCAGTGAGCGACCGAGTTCACTGAGTGTTTTTTACGAACCAATTTAAATGTAAATCACTTACAGTGCAAAATTCCAAATGCAAGCGATTCAGTTAGTGAGCCATTTTCGAACGACTCACTTGTTTCAGGTGCTCATTCAGTGCGATTCTCAGGCTTCCCTTCTTGTGATGCAGCATCTCACAGGTCATCAGGGTGTAGAAGATAGCCGTACATGCTAACGGCACACAGAAATAAAAGCCGAACAACCACCAGTCTTTTGCGTCCCTGTAAAACTACACATACAGGCACAGAGTTAGGCAGAGGCGCCTCGTGATTTGAAGCGCTCACAAAATGTAGGCAATATTTCGAAAAGGAATGCGAAGCAATAAAAAACATCTTTTTTTTTTTATAACAATAACATCAGAAAAGCAAACAGCAAGTGAAAGAAAGTTGTCCTATAACGCGAAGATGCAAAAACAATCTTTGCTGCATTGCTGAATACGCGCTATATAAAAGGCTGAAAGTGCTGGGCTATCCGAATGCTCCCTGATCTTGAAAGTCCACGTCCTGCAGTTTTCCCAGCCCTTCTAATGCTACGATTGCGAGGCTTGGAGAGCCGTAGGACGTCCTGAACCCTTACAAGAGTGGCGACGGCACTTTTGAAATATCCCCTCATTTTTGTGAGCTTATATCGAAGTGCGCCTCTTCCAAATGCCACTGTGTAATATTGTGAGTACTTACAGTCATAAACCGAGTCTCTGGCCTCAGCATGCAGGTCTGCACGGTCACATTGTTGTGGTCAAAGCTGACCATGTTAAAGCCCACAGCTTCAGGAATGGCCAACACAATGGACAACACCCAAATGCACACGATCTCGATGGCGGTGGAAGCGGGGATGCCGACCCCCTGCACGCGGCTCCATGAGACCACTGCTCGATAGCTACGGGGCAAACACACACACACACACACACATGCGTTAATATTGCCATACATCAGGTCACAGTGCTGACACACACTCTTGCACTGAGAAACACCAGGACATTTTAGAGATGCCAGCTGACCTAAGGCATGGCGAAACATAATGAGCAGGGCCTGGAGAAAAGCCATGCAGACGTGGGAGAACATGCAAACTCTACCCGGTCTCAAAAACGGGTCAAAGTCCGCACCCAAAGTCTATTTCTTAGCAGGGAATTTTTTTTTATTTTTTTATGTACTTCTCCTGCTTTGTGAGAGTTTGTCTTTATCTTAATGAGCCTTGGTGCCACAACCTGTGAACAGGAGTTTCTTCTGGATTTGCCTACATCCGACTCGGATTAGGTTTATATCTAAGCATTTAGCCTACACCCTTATCCAGAGCAACTTACAACTGATCCAACCTTGGCATTTATGGGTTAAGGGACTGGCGTAGCCTAGCGGTTAAGGTTCTGGACTCGGGACCTGATGGCCCTGGGTTCAAATCCCACCTTTGGCAAGCTGCCATAGTTGGGTCCCTGAGCAAGGTCCTTAACCCGTCATTGTATTTTCACATTCACTGTATGAATTGTGCCATAAATGCACTCAAGGAACCAACAGTGGCAGCTTGGCAGAGGTGAGAAATGAACCTGGGACCTTCCGTTCCATATTCCAGTGCCTTAACCGCTAGGCTACCACAGTCCCAAGCGCAAACGTGTTGCGTTTCAAGAACAAACCATTGAAATGAAAGTAGTAAATGGTTTGAACAGGCGCCCAAACCCTTTCCCCTTTTTGTCCCCATGTTATTTTGCGTAACACTGAATGTGTGGATGTGTTTGTGCAAAAACGCGTTTACCGGTCCACACTCAGGGCACACAGGTTGAGCACTGTGATCCCAACGGAGGCCTTTTGCAGGAACGGAAAGAGCTTGCACAGGAAGAGTCCGAACGTGGTGTCATCAAACGGCCACCTCATCGCCAGCAACTGTGGCAAACGTTCACAGACACAAACGTTCAGTCACACACGCTTCAAACGGGAACATGCAGGGTCTGCTTGTTCCGTTACACACAGAGACACAAATCCATTTAAGGATAACGTCCTAAAGTGCATGAGTGCTGCAGTATGTGTGTGTGTGTGTGTGTGTGTGTGTGTGTGTGTGTGTGTGCTGACCGATGCAGCGATGCACGTTCCAAAATAAGCATGTCAGCCTGACCTTGCGTCGAGACGACTTCATACATGCTCACACGCACACGAATAGTCGCAGGCTATCAGGACTGATGAGTGTGAGTGAAAAAGACCAGACGGTGACAGATAATGATGTCATTCTGGCAAGTGGAGATGCCGCCGCATTGAACTTGTATCTCTTTATCTTGTAGCACACTTCTCCTAAAACAGGGCAACGTCCCGCTGGCAAAGTCCATCCCTGACTGGCTCATACCAGCTTATTACATTACAAAACAAAAAAACCTTTGCGGTAAGCGTATGTAACTATGTAATGCAACTCCCCCCGACTCTCCGGTCTCTATCGAGCCGCCCTGATTAGCTTTCCTAGCTACCGTTTCTTTAAAAGATGTTGCATATTTCTTTAAAAAAAAGAAATATGAATGCACAAAAGCAACCCAAAATAATTCACACACTCATATCTACAGGGCTGATAAAACCATTGCTGAGGTTTCTTGGTCGGTGGCGGTTCTTCAGACGATCCCTACAGTTCTTATCGTCCACAGTCCCGGTTTCTCTGAATTTGGTGATGAGGGATGTTTGTTTGTTTGTCTGGTATTGATATACAAGTCAATACCAATTTAGAGTAATCAACTAACCTAACATGCATGTCTTTGGACTGTGGGAGGAAACCGGAGTACCCGGAGTAAACCCACGCAGACACAGGGAAGGACATGCAGACTCCACACAGAAAGGACCCAGGCCGCTCCACCCTGGGATTGAACCCAGGACCTTCTTGCTGTGAGGCAGCGGTGCCGCCCCGCCGAGCCCCCGTGCTGGCCCGGTTATGAGGGATGTAACAGTGCTGTGTGAAATTGGGGATCTTTCTGGGTGTCGGTTGTTCAATTCAATTCAATTCATTTGCTTTGCTTACAGAATTTAGCAGACGTTCTTATCCAGAGCGACTTACAATTAATGCAGTCTTACAATCCAAGCAGTTATGGGTTAAGGGCCTTGCTCAGGGACCCAACTGTGGCAGAGGCAGGATTCGAACCCTGCACCATCTGGTCAAAAGTCCAATACCTTAACCACTAGGCCACCACAGTCCCAATTCAATTCAAATGTATTCATATAGCAGCTTTACAATATTATATTATTATATCTTAACAGGCCAATCCCAAGTTGAAGTCTGTTGCTATGATACGGCAGCTGCGTTCCCCCGGACATCAGAATCATCAGTTTCATCTTCACTTAGGTGGGACGAACAACAAACGTTTTGAACTTTCTCTTTTGATCATTACTGAACCACTCGAGATCTGATGCAAGTCTGATTGTGGCGATCCTGGTCTTCTTTGATATGCTACATGACCAGCTTCCCCTTGGAAATACTTGGTCTTGATCCAATAGGGTGGCTTTGAAGATGGAGACCATGTTCTGGTCATAGCCAAAAAGATAAGGATAAGCTCACCTATTACTTGCTTGGGTATTCATATGTCATTTTCTTTTCTGTTTCTGAAATCCGAGGGTGAAACCCTGTGACTTTTAACTCACCCTGTAGCACGTCAGAAAAAGCCAATCAGAGATAGTGTATTTAGCTATCTATTGTTACTCAGTTCAGTGGTTTAATGCTACAGTCCCACCCTCTCATGTCCAGCATGTTTGATTAGCTGCCCTTGTTACTTGTCTTGAACTATATCTTGAGCTTAATAGTCGTCAAATGAAACCTCGTGATTTATTTAATGACTAAATCCGTGCTGGCCACCAGTCCATGCCATACCTTGTAGACGTTAATGGGAATATCGATGGCGATATAGATGAGGTCCCCCAGTGCCAGGCTGGCGATCAGGGCGTTGGGTCCATTCCTCATGTTCTTATGGAGGCATATGATCCTCAGCAGCGTAGCGTTACCCACGATGCCCACCACAAAGATGATGCAGGACAGCGCCGTGTTCACGTACTTAAACACGACCTTCATGGACGTCCTGCGCAAACACGCCGGCGGCGGAGGAAGGGGACGAGCTCGGACTGAACCGTTCCCAGAAATGAGAGCCGAGGACGAGTGAGAGGAGGCAAGTGGAGCAGGTTTTGGTTTGGCCGTGACGCTCTCAGACTGCTCCAAAAGAAGGGTCAGAGGTGACAGGGTGGTATGGAGGCCAGGAAGCTGGATGGCCACTGGGTCATCTGAGAACAGGAAGTCTTCTGAGGAGTTTGATTGGCAGTGGCCGTGTCCCATCAACGCGCAGGATATGGTTGCTATTAGCACCGTGACCCAGCACATCTTGGGACGACACGTGTTAAGGCTGGGTCTGAATGTTTCACGCACAGTTGATCTGGAAGAGAAAGGAAAAGTTTTTGGGACACACTATAGGAGAACAAGCTGATTATCCAGGAGATATTAAAGCATTACCGCTGTATTTTTTCATCCTAATCTGGATATGCACAGCATATATAAGCAAACGATTGTGGACACCACAAGACCCAGAACATGGTTATTATTATGGAGTTTGATCACAATGGCTGCTACAACAACCTTTGTTCTTCTAAACATTCTTTCCGTTACATTTTGGAGCGTGACTGTGAGGTCGGGTTCTGGTGTTAGACAATAATAAGCTGTCTCACTTTTGGCATTCCAGAGCATGTTCAAGATGTTAAGGAGTTAAGTTCAAGGTTCTGTGCAAACCAGCCAAGTTCTCAATCAGACTTGGCAAACCAAGTCTCCATGAACTCTGTTTAAAGACAGCAAGGCAGAACCATAATGAACCGACTTGCTGGAGGCAGAAACCAATGTTTCCAGGCATTTCTAGGTTAGTCATTGTACTGGGGCAATCAAATTAAATCAAAATGTATTTATATAACGCTTTTTACAACGGAGCATCGTCTCAAAGCAGCTTTACAATCTTATATGATCTTAAAAGGCCAATCCCAAGCCTAGGGCGACAGTGGGAAGGAAAAACTCCCTGAAAGTAGAAGGAGGGACCAAGACTCGAAAAGGGACCCGACCTCCATGGGTGGCCTAGACGTTAATTAAGTAAATACGTAAAAAGTATATTAAAGTGATAGCAAAATTAAGTAAGTAATACAATTTAAATATGAATATTTAAGTTGGTAATAAACTAAGTAACGAAATAGATTTTCAAATCGGAACGGATCTCAGAACAGAACAGAACTTGCCACAGCTGAGCGTAAAAATAAGGCTGTTAAACACTGAGTGATTTAACACTTACCTATGCTTATTTTGCCAATTTGGATGAGAAACGAAGAACAACTTACGACGTGAAAAGAAACTGTGAACGTAAAACCTAATTATCTTTCATGTACTAGCTATGTGTATTTTATAGAATTAACACAAACCTCACAATTCCAATGAATCATTCACGTTAAATCCCAAATGACCAACGATTTATAAGCGTTTCATTAAGTACTGAATAGATACATAATATTCTGGCTGTGAGGTCAGTTTGCGTCTGAGAGTCAGATTTTGGCCATGTGTCCTGTATGGTACGAGTTCGCTATCAGATTAAGGTAAAACAAATGAAAAACAGACTGACCTCTTACAGTGTCAGGGTTAATTTAAATTTTCTGTGGATGAGCATGATAATGACATATCAGATAGCGTGTACATAAACTTACAAAACTGTCACGACGAGGAAAAAGTACAAGAATTCTATAATGATTTACATACCATATGGAAATCCCAGCGTCCTTTGGGCTTTGTGAAATAGAATGGTCCTTAAGGCAGGTTGGAGCGTTGTTGGACTTGAGTGTGTGGTAGACGAACAGATCTAGAGAAGAGTGGAGGCAAGTATCTTGTGACAACTGGAGCAGGACAGGGATTGAACCCTTTATAATTCCACCCCCACCCTTCTCTCTCTCTCTCTCTCTCTCTCTCTCTCTCTCTCTGTTATCTGTGGGATGTGGCTTTCCTGGCGTCAGTCCTTTCTGTCAAATCAAACTTACTAGAGCATCTCCCCACAAACAACCCAATAACCCTGAAAACACTGCACACACACACACATTTCTCTTTGCACTGACAGAATATTGCTAATGAATTCGAACCCAACTCCCACATCTAACCTAATCTCAGTAACCTAAAGCACATCCCTTTGTTTCAGGTGAAAGTTGTGGTTTTAGGGGACCAGCAAAATGGCCCAAGAAAGTAAAAAAAGTGCTTGCGAAGACATTTGGTATCCGTCATGATACACACTACACGAGACAAAAGTGTGTAGACGCCCAAACAAACGACTACATCCAGAACATGGGTCTTAGCATGGAGTTTGCCCCCTACTTTTGCTCCTTCCTTTGTTCGTAAGGTACATTTTCGAGGTGTCTGATGGAGTTGAGGTGCAAGCCAGGTAAGGTCTTGCAAACTGATTCTCTTTAGGACTTTCCCAAAGAAAGTTGACTTACTTTTTGGATGCATAAACCTAAAAATGTCACACCGAGAGCCACGGGGGTTTTGATACAACCCATTCCACTGGCATTGTTTGTCTCATTAGAATCAGAAATATTTGTATCATATTTGGAACGTGTTGCTGGCGAATGTTGCGGAAATGGCAGAACTCGAAAATGAGGAGGGGTGTCCACATACTTTTGTCTCTGTAGTAATAAACTTAGCCCACACACACTAATCGAGCTGAACAAATAGGTGTAGAACTGAGCATGTCCCCTCCGGTTGTTAAACGCTAACTGGAAACTTTTTAAAGCCCCCTACCATCAGCCGGTTGTGTTTCATGTTCAGCACATCAGTCCAACCACATACAAAGTGTGAGATTTAAAGTCACAACACACACTAACCACTGCACACATCCCTGATGATGCGTACATGCGTAGCAGAGTGCAGCACACAGACAGAGAGAAGGACGGACCACCCAGTGGATCGACATCGAGTCGAGATTAGATACATAATGAACATGTTACAGGGCTGTGTGATATGATGTGATATGATAGTGTTATTGTGAGTAGTTGTGTGACCGTGACAATGAAAGCATATGGTGATATCAATATGAAAGCACAGTTCGGCACCTAGACAATCGACATGTCCTATTCATTTTGTAGAGAGACGAACAAGTAAATGAAACATAAAACGAACTCAAATTAGATATTTGCGAATAATTATAATGCTATCATGTTAGAATTGAAATCATATTACCTGCTATTTGGTAGAAAATAGCAAAGACTGTATGGGCAAAATTTGGGGACCTATCCATTTGATCCAGATGTTCTTTTGAGGACATTGAGGCTTCTTAATTTAAAAAAATATCGTGCCGAACATGAGTCGCCATGCACAATAAAGGGGGTGGTCATTTCAGGTATTATCTTCAGGCTCCTGCAGATGGCGCTGCACGAGGATGATTAAGATATAAATACATGCAGGGTGTAGGATTAAGGGGATTTATAGATTGAGAAAAGGTGGTACAGTGCAGTGAATGTCTCATTCGATATGTGGAAATATGTTAAGATGAACCACATGGGATATGCATTCGGATGTGCCAAAGGCCATAGTGTGAAAGAAGTAGCTTAATGTGCAGACGTGTCGAAGCGCATGGGCATAAGCATCTACATGCAGTGGCAAAAATCCCAATCTACAGGTACTTGTTGACAGAATTCGTAGAGATGTTACACACCGTTATGTACGGTTGAGGTTGGCAGGATGCCAAGTCGACCCTTTTACAGTCTGAAGATCAGGAATGTTTTTTTTTTTAATGGAAGAAGCCAAGAAACCACTTTTTTCAAAAGTGAAAAAGCTAAGATATGCTAAATGCCAAGACCTTTGGACAGTACTGTGGGTTTCTTAAAATGCCTCTGTTTTGCTATGAGCATAGTCTACAAAAAAATGTTCTGTGAAAACATTTGACCAGGAACTGAGAAAGATTTTTTTTTTATCAGTGTTAGAGGATGAAGTTTCTATTTCAGCACTGCATGCCCTCCACTTTCGGGTAAGGGGTCGGACAGAGGACGCTCCAATCACGGTCGGTATTTGAGAAAGATCCCCAGAGAGAGCTATCTGGTGGGAATCTTTCCTGTCTCTGACAGGATAATGACTGTTTTCCAGATAGAAAGCTATTATAAACAGAGAGCAATTTGAGGAATTTGGAGTTTGTCGAATTAAGAAGGGAATCAGTCTGAAGCTATGAAGTCCATATTTAACTGATCTGGTCATCCTTTAATCCCTAAGATATGAAGGGCATAGCTACTAAAAGCTGCAAAAGGCACAGATTTGTTTTAAAAAAGGCACAGTGTTGTTGTCTCAGTTGATTTAAATAACAATTCGAGTCATAACCAATCTGTAAAATATACTGCTCCCAATAATTAGGGGATACTTCAAAATTAAAAATTCACTAATTAAATATGCTTTTCTTTAAATCTTTTGCAGTGTACATATCACATCTAGAGTAGGTTTCCTTAGTGATGGACAAATTAAAGGGAGAACCTACATAGGTGAGGCTCACTGTGCTGCGGGAAAAAAACTCCCTAAAGGTTTTAAAGAAGAAACCTTGCGAGAATCAAGACTCAAACAGAGACCAAACCTCCTTGGGCGGCTTAGACGATATATATAAGAATTAAACGAAGTTACCCAGTTGATATGTTTATGCTGATTGTTTAAATAAACAGAGGTTAAATGTGATCTATAACATAATATCAAAATTAAAATATAATAAGACGCAGAGTAATACATTAAAGAAAATGCAGTATGATTTAAAGTAGCAATGATTCCTAACATTTTATCCTTGGTGCCCACCATGAGAAAAAAAAACATTAATGTAAAAATTAAACCGTATATTTTAAGTAATTTAATATACATATTTGTCAACAGGTGTGTTATTTTAATGTTATGTACGTAACGTATTTTGAACAACTCGAGGCACCTCTGAGCGGACAAATCCTTTCGCTCCCAACAGTGATCTTTGGCGCCCCCAGGGGTCCATGGACACCAGTTTGGAAACAGTCTTAGTGCTCTTTATTTCCACATTGATTGTCCACCTGTTGACATGACGGTACAATTCCAGAGACAATAAAGAAACAATGCCAAGACCGAATACTTGAGGCGGCCTGAACAACTTACTAAGACTTCAGAACAACTTACTAAGACTTCAGAACAACTTACTAAGACTTCAGATTCACCTAGCATGTAAACATACTCTGTAGGTGTACAATTACCCTCTGCAGCCCATGTGTTCCTCCGCACAGTTTGTCAGCCCCCTCTACCTCATCCATCAACTAATAGGGACCACCATAAGGCCAGCACTGACCAAACTAGTGGATCATTCTGACCTGTCTCGTTTGGTCACGTGATCACTTTACTCCCCACTGGAAACATGGGTGGATGGAAATGATAGATGCAGGGATGTAAACTAAGGCACTTTCTTAATTCGTTTGCAAACATCTTCCGAACGCCAATGTTTTTGGAGAAACGGCTCATGAACGCGTTTCTTTCACAGAAGATCAAAGGTCACCCAGCGCCATGAGGCAAACCTCTGGGAGCAATTACTGCCACGACCTCATGAACTCTGATCTTTGTGCCACATCGTGATTGCCATTGCTTCGAATCCCCCAAGTCCAACTCAGAAGATCGTTCATTTCAACCAGATGAGCTCGTAAATAACCATTACTCGGATTACAGGCACACAACAAAGCTGCTCACACAGAGCTATCAGGTACAGGCTGTGAGTTCATCCAATACTCAGTGTGTTTACATACACGGTAAAAATCCAAACACCGCTGATTAGGGCTACAGCATGTTCACATATCTTAAATAAGAGTAAGGTCATTGATGGATTTTCAGATGAAGCCAAACAGATTTAGTCCAGCAGTCTGGCTTTACTGCACTTGAATACTCGAATAATGATATGAGAAATGAATGCACATATCATTACAATTTCAACCATTTATTTCCGAGACCTAAAAAAACATAAACAGTCAAATCAAATCAGTTAAATCTGGGTGGAAAAGGAAATCAAACTCCCTGGCAAATGTTTCCCTAACTGATAAAACTGTGAAAAAATTGTCACTTTACTCCATAACCATTAAAATGATTCACTAGTAATGATTAGATACTGGATATAAAATAGAAATGTTATATATTATATACAGTAATATGTATGGATGTACACTACTTTCTTTATCATTTTTTTATTATTTTTTTTTACTATTATATATTCATACATGCAGTACAGTGTATCTCTCTCTCTCTCTCTCTCTTTCTCTCTCTCCCTCTC